>JAWNNO010002322.1:0-23557 GCA_035044985.1 Lordiphosa fenestrarum | reverse complement strand
ATACTTCTAAAACATTAGTAACTGAGGTCCCTGTGAGTTGATTCGTGAAAACAGACCTAAGATCATCGTGGTCTAGTATGCTGGGGTTTATAACATTTATCTTGGCTAGAGTTACTGTGAGCATGAGGTTTTCTATTTCGGTTACAAGCATTCTATTGCTTGTTAGCAAAATTTCATACAAGTGGGCGGTATCTGTCTGTTCAGCCTTGGATGCCTTAAGTATTTGGTTAACAGTGTTAGTTAGTTGATTGATCTGACTCTGGGTTCTAGAGTTAATAGCAATTTGTCTATTGTTGGACTCTACCAACTGGGCCTCAGTTATTCTCGTGTTCTGTAGGTCGTTAGCGTCCGGGGTGCCCGCGACAACCTTCAAGGCTGTCCCCAAGAAGTCTAAGCTCCTTGCCATGCGGTGATGCACCTTAAGAGCGGACAACAGGTCTCGTACGTGTCCGGTGTCTATTTCTAGCAGCTTCCGCATGTGGGATTGAGGAAACCTATCCGTCAATTTCATTGTCTCGTCCGTCATCCTTGCGTAGTCTGTTAGGTTTGTCGTATGTCTCAAATAGTCGTGTCCGTCCCAAACCAGTAAGTCCCCGTCAGAGATCGGTATGTAGTCCGACTGTGAATAGTCCGTAACTCGTGCTGTCGTCGTGGTCAGTAATAGAAGTATCGCCCAGAAAAACCTAAAGTATAAAAGCAACCGTAATATTACCGCTTATTCCATAACAAAAGGGTATAAGTAAAAATGTAAAATAAGTAGATAAAAAATGTAAAAATTTGCAATGTGTACGGGAAGGGACTCCAAATTCCTAACGTAGGTTGTCCTTGTGGACCACCCTCCCCTTAATGAGGACCGTTGTCCCCAGGTCCGCCTCTACCCTTTCCTCGTTACATAGGGGCGTGAGTTTGTTACCGAGTCGCCTGTTTGTTTTAACCAAAACCTTCTCGCCAACTTCGAAGACTCTATTCTGTCTGTCTTGATTTATCCTAGAATTCTGCACACCCTGCGCTCTCTCGACTCTGCCACTTATGTCTTGTTGGAGTCGGGGTGCAGCGGCATGCAGTACCTGCGATGGCTTTTTGTTGGTCACCGAGTGCACTGATCTGTTATATTCGACTGTGGCCAGGAGGATGAGGTCTACTGTGTCTAGAATTCCTCTCTGGAGTTTGAGACACCTCGCGATTTCTGTGAGGGTGCTGTGGAATCGCTCCACTTGACCATTAGATGTGCTGTGTAGGGGCGGTGCGTTAGCAATGATCACCCCGAAATTATTAAGCAACAGGGACTTTATGGTTTCAGATTTGAACGACGGTTCGTTGTCGCAGTATAATTGCTTAGCTTGAGGAAATACATTCAACAGCATCAGCAAAGGTGCTTTTACGTCCTCTATGGTGCGTGAGGCAAGAGGTTGGACAAACGCAAATTTCGAAAGTTTGTCAACGCAAGTTAAGAAATGTTTCCGGTCGGTGGAAAAAATGTCAATGTGTAACATTTCTCCCGTGTGCGAGGGAATCGGAGTCGTTCCAAGTTCCTGTTTTTTCGGGTGTCTGTCGTATTTTGCTTTAGAGCAAATTTTACAGTTAAGAACTACCTCGTTCGCAATTTTAGTCATTTTTGGGAAATAATAGTCTGCCAAAACCTGCTTTATATTTCCCTGCGCAGCTCTATGCGCTCGATTGTGCTCAGTCGTGACGATTTCCCTTCTCTCACCGTTGTCAAATACGTCGGCTACCATTTTCTGGCAATGCCAGAATTTTGTAGTAGGGAAACTTTTCACCAGGTCATGTTGGATACGCGCTAGCGTTGGGAAATCGCAATGGATTGCGTTCACCACGTTTGGATTAACGACAGATCTCACCTCTTCGACCAGGGAGTCATAGCCTGTAAAGCTTATCGCGTGACGCGTTTTTTCGCCAAACAAGATAAAACTTCGTTTTAAGGGAAAACGTGCCTCCTCTAAGACGATCTGGTTCCTAAAACAATTTACCGGTTTTTCTGTAGTTTCTATGGTGTAAGTCAATGACACCTCACTATGGATTGTCGCTGCGTCTGACTCGGGCCCAACGTTCTCGAGTGCGTTCAATTTTTGCCTTGATAGGGCATCCGCCACATGGTTTTCTTTTCCTGGCTTGTAGAAAATGTTGGCCCCCGTTTCATCAATACGAGCTTTCCAACGCTTAATCTTTGCGTTGGGGTTACCTTCAGACACCGCGAACGTGAGCGGTTGATGATCAGTAAAAATGTTTATGTCTTTTACCCCATAGAGGTATTGGCGAAGCTTAGCCAAGGACCACACAATGGCTAGCAACTCGCGCTCGTTGGTAGCGTAGTTTGCCTCTCTGTCTTTCAAAGTTCTTGAAATCATTGTTATAGGCCGGCCGCCCTGAGATAGGACTGCCCCAATGCCGTAGGCCGAAGCGTCCGTCGTCAGATCAAAAGGTTTTTTGTAGTCGGGATACATCAACATCACATCTTCCGATGCCAGGATGTTTCTCAATTTTTCAAACGCGTGCCGCTGGCACTCGTTTAGATCAATTGGGATTTTCTTTGATCTGTACTTGCTTACCGATCCGTTCTCCCCTTTCAGGATATCGGAAAGAGGCTTTGCTATTGCTGCAAAGTCCTTTATAAAACACCGGTAGTAGCTAGCCAAACCCAGAAATGACCTGATTCCAAAAAGTGTTGTCGGCTCAACGTATTGCTGAATGGCTTTCACCTTTTCAGGGTCCGTTTTTGCGCCATTGTTTGTCACAATAAATCCGAGATACTCGACGCTTTTTTTAAAAAACTGCGATTTCTCCCGGGCCACTCTCATGTTGGCATCATGCAAGCTCTTTAGGACCCAATCAACGTGTTTGACGTGGTCTGCCTCGTTTTCTGAAAAGACGATGACATCGTCGACATAGACATAGCAAGTCTTGCCGATCTGTTCACGCAGAACGTCATCGATGGCTCTCTGAAGAATGCTACCAGCATTTTTCAGACCAAAGGGAAGTCGACAAAATTCGTACTTCCCGCCATTCACTGAAAACGCCGTCTTTTCCCGGTCCCTCTCCGCCAGAGTTATCTGGTGGTAGCCGGACTTCAGGTCCAGGGTAGTGAAAAATCTGGCTTTACCCAGATTTGCCAGGATCATTGTTATGCTTGGCATAGGATATCTGTCGGCCACCGTTTTCAGATTAAGCTTCCTAAAGTCATTTACAAAACGCTTATTCTTGTTGCCGTCTTCGTCGGTGCCTTTTTTATCAACCACCCATACGGGGTTGTTATATGGTGACCGCGATTCCTTAATTATGCCGTTTTTGAGCAAGTTTTCTATCTCTGCGGCAACGAAATCATCTACGCCCCTCGGATAGGGGTATAGTTTTTTATTAATTTGACGATAGTCAATTACTAATCGCCATTTTTTCTTGTCAGAATCGGGTAGTGACTTTTTTGGCACTAATAAAAGTGGGCTATTATAAGCTGACACAGATGGTTCGACTATTTGGTCTTTTATCAATTTTTGTACTTGTCTTTCAATTTCATCTTTCTGACTATGAGGACTTCTATAATTTTTTATATAAGTTGGTTCATCATCTTTCAATCTCAGTTTTTGTTTATAAAAATTGTTAGTGGTTATTGATTCGGTTTCTAGTCCGAATACATCACTATATTGGGTGCATAAAGTTGTGAGTTGTTTATGAAATTGTGGTGGGAAATTTTTCGAAAGTTGTTTTAATACACATTGTTCTCTGTTATTTAAGTCTGTTTTAACTACATCGTAGTTTGAAAGTGGTTCATATTTTAAATTTTTTATGCTGACTACATGATCTGTATTTGTTGTATTTAGTAGTCTTATGAATGCATTTTTTACTGTTACTATGGTATTTGCTATGTAAATACCATGCTGTATTTCTTGGTTTGGAATCAATACACTGTCTTCTGTTGAGGTTAGCTCAATTTTTCGGACCACTTGGGATCTTGCTGGCAGAACTATGGAATTGTTGCCAGAACTGTATGTTATTGGAACATGAATCGGGTATTTTAAATTATCTGGCCCAATTATAAGCCAGTCCTCATGTGGCTTGAAATCCAATTGACAGTTGTATTTTTTAATAAAATCGATTCCCAGTATTCCATCACAAGGAATAGCGAATTCTAAATTTACAATGTGAAAATCATGTGGAATTATATATTGTGAAGTTTGTATTTCAATAGAAGTTAAACCTTTTGATTTGGTAACCTCTTGACTTATTCCCTGTATATTGATAATATGATCATTTTGGATGTATTTAAAAACATCCGAATTTTCTTTTAATATTGATATTTCTGCACCTGTGTCTATCAAAAAGACTAATTGATTTCCTGTTTCTACATGTATGAAAGTTACAAAAGTATTTAAGCTGAGATTGATTTTGTGAACTTTACTTTTTCCTACTGTTGAGTACTTAAAGGGTTTGGGGAGTTTTCCGGTTGGTTTCCCGGTGCATTTTGGGCTAATCTAACATTGTTACTGTTATTATTATAACCTCCATTTTGGTGGTTATTTCCGTTGTAGCCTCCTCTATTATTTCCTCTATTGTTTCCTCTGTAATTATTGTTGTTGTTATTTTTGTTATTGTAATTATTGTTATTGCCGTTATTTCCGTTATTGCGGTTGTAATTATTGTTATAATTGTTGTTATTATAAGAACCACGGCCATTGCCTCTTCCGCGAGAATTACCTCGGTAATTGTTACCTTGATAATTTTGTCCTCCACGGGTGTACAATATGGCATTAGCATTGCCTGTCATTTCAGTACTACATTGTATGTACTTTGTGACGGCTTCGTTCATGGTTTTGAAGTTTCCGGCCTCAAGAATCGTTTTGAGCCTTCCATGATCACAATTTTTAATCATTGCTGTAATGGCTTTTTTTTTACTGAATTTATCAGCATGGTCTGCTGATAAACCCTCATCGATATACGATGCTTCCAATAGCCTCCGCAAATTGTCAATTTCTGACGTGAATTTTTCGGCGGTTTTTCCTTTCTGGGTGGTCTTGTCCAACTTTGCTTCTACTACATCGGATGTTTCACCGACTATAGTGTCTTGTAATTTTTTTATTATGGAATTTATTGTGGTCTCGTTTTGTACCTTATATAGGGTAGACCCTATTATTTTCGACTTTATGACCTCGACTGCTAGCTCTTCGAATGTACCTTTGGTAAGGTTAACTAACTTCAAAGCCGTTACGAATCTTTGAAGATGTAACCTCTGTCCATTAAATTCTGGAACAGCATTCGAGATATCTTTTATATACGCCCTTTGGGCAGCCGGGTCTGTCATTATGTCTTGCTTTGTTTCTATTTCACTGGTATCATATATTTCTTCAGGTATTTCTTCCTGTTCCGGTAATGAGATTACCGCAGGGATTGTTAGATCGTGTAGATCTTTTTCTTTTATTTTAATCCCTTCGCTCAGTTCAGGATCTTCATCTTCCGATGTATCTGTTCCTTGTTTGTCTGATGTTTCCTCAGTGATATCTATTGTCAAAGGGGTATTTAAGATATTCGGTATCGATATATCTAACTGGTACCTTTCCTTGACGGTTATCAAATTCGAACGTAACTTGATCAATAACTTTGATATTTTTGACCAGTTCTTTATACTTATTGATTTCCTATTCTCATGCACTAAAATTCTTGCCTCATTAAAAGAATCAACAAGAATTGTTGCGTGCCTATTTAAGGTGTCTTTTTGAATTGGTCTATTCTGGCTTACGCACCTGTAGGATTTTTCAAAAGTATCTTTTATTTCTAGGATATGGTGAGTTAGTTTCTCCCATTCCATACTAAGAGTTTGTATTCATTTGAATCAACTTTTTTTTTATAATTGTGCGTGTCCTAACCCTTTTTTTTTTTGCAAACTAATAAACTATTATTCGTGTTTACTTACTTTTTCCCAAAATTATTTCGTTTAGTCATGGTTTTAATTTTAATTTTTTTTATTTTTATTCCATTAAAAATCAGTGAAAAATTTAATATATATCTTTTTTTTTCATTTAAGCCATTTGTGAATGTATTGCTATTATAATTGTTTGCGGTCGAAAGGTAAAAAAAATTTTGTTTTATATATTATCTAGACCGTTGGCATGGCTTAAGGCCCTTTTTGTGACGCATTTATTGTGCATGATGTATGCTTTATATATGATATATGCGCACATAATGAATACAATTATAGATAGCAATATATTCGTGAGTTTAGGATCAATATTTGTTGATTCGATTTTATTTATTACATTTGCAGTGGAATGCACTGTCTTTGTGTCTATGAAGGCCATATCGAGAATTTTTTCTGTACTGTCTGATTTTGATATTTTGTTACTTAACATGTATATTTTTGTTATTAATTCCTTTTTTTTTTGTGTTAATTCTTATTTTTATTGGTGTGACAAGTATATTCACAACCGGTATTTTCAAAAGGTCCCATACAATCTGCTGGGCACTTAGGCTTTCTTGCCTCTTTTAAATCTTGCTTATTTCTATAAGCTTCTAATTCCCTATACGTGTTTTCTAGTTCCTTTTTAATTCTTACATTTTCTTCCCAGGGTACTGGGGCTGTTTGTGGAGCATATAACCGCCTGTTTAATTCTTTTATCTTTAAATTTAGGAAGTTTTTTACTCCTCCTCTCCTTTTCTTTTTCTTTTCTCCTGCTTTAGGCATTTATATCCTATTGTTAAAAAATTTCTTTTGATTTATAGTTTTACAGGTATCCCTACCTAGGTAAAAAAAAATGATAAAACCGCAGCTAGAAATTCCGGATCTTGCTGCACGGGCTGCCAGGAACTCGCCTTTATCTCGGTGGCCGGTGCTGGCTGCACAGGCTGACATCTATCGCTGGGTTAAAGTTGATTTTTTGTGATTTTGTTTTTGATCGTTGTGGTGTCCCACGATGGCAAGGCTTGTTTCTCTTGCTGAAGTTGACGTTTCCCTCGTTGAATGTTTTTTTCGTTGTGTGTGAAAAAATATGTTTTTTGTTTTATTTTAGGTTCACATATATATTTTGTGGGTACAGTGGGGAAAACTTTTATATAACATTTTCTTTATATAGTGGCCTTTCAATTTTTGGCCATTTTGCGTATTGTAATATTTTTTCTCGTTTTCCTTACACTGTACTCACTCAGTTACCTGCGCTGCCAACAGCGGCAGCGGAGAGACGTTTATATGTTTTTATATATGGCTATGCTCGCTTAGGCTGGAGCGCAAGGGTCTATGTATATGCACTTGAGTTTATAGCATTGGGGGTCCGCGTGTGACAGAAATGCTGACACTTGCATTTTCCGTTAGGGAACAAAGGCTGGCTCGTATTTCGGCCACTTATGTAAATGAATTGGGACTTGGACTTGGTAGTTATGTTTATTTATATATATGCATCAATGTATGAAGTACAGTGTGCATTCACTATATGTGCATAGTACAGTATATCGGCTCGTTGTCTGTAGTACGAATGGTGGCTACGACGGCCGTGTTATACGGCAGTGACTCGTTAGGGTCAGCAAATGCCTTTTTGTTTTTCTCCAACATTTTGAGAAAACCCGCCATTGCGGCAGGCGGTGCATCAACATCAATGATTTTTGTATGATTGACGTCAGTGCATTTATGGAACTGCAACTTTTCAGATGCCGGACCGACTATCAGCTTACTGTCTTTTAAGCTGAGAACTGCGCCCACCTGCTTTAGCAAGTCAAGGCCAATTATTCCGTCAAAAGTGGACAAGGTATTTAACAAAAAAAAATTGGTCGACACACCCAACATCGGCAACACGCACTTTTTGGTTATGCTGTTCGAACCGTGTATTGAATGCACGACAAATGAGGATTCGACCGGGACGACGCCTTTAAGATGTTTACTAGGCTTGATGTAGTTTTTAGATGCGCCCGTGTCGATCAAAAATGTCATAACTACCCCTGCTATTCTTCGCCGAACGAACGGCAGCAGGGACCTTGCCCTAAAAAAGTGACGCTGTCGGTTAAGAAGTTAATGCTGTCACTCTCATAACCGGTTTCACTTTCGGCTTCGGCTTCGGCCACCGCTTCATTGGCTGCTTCGTTATAAGCCGCGTCTTGCCCTGAACCTGCGGCAATATTATCTATCCTCTGCCGCCTCTGGTCTGTCACGCGATCAGACGTATTTGAGCGCTTGTTACCCTGACCTTGGCCCGCATTATGCCTGCCCGACCCCTGGGTCTTCTGGTAGCTATTAGGCTGTCTAAACTTGGATGAAGATGGATCGACCTCCATCGGCTCTGGTGCACCCCCGTTTCCGGGCCTCGTTTGTGCCTTATCTGAATATTGTTGACCCTTCTGTTTCTTAAAAAATGGGCTTTTGCCCTGTCCTGCCTGAGGGTTGTTTCTCTGGTCCTGACTGTTATTGTTATTCTGCGAACGATTTTGGGCTCGCTGTTCACTCTTGTAAGACCTCTCCTCTTGCCCCTTGACAAAACTCGCGGCGAAGGTGTGCCTTTCGTGGTTGGCCTCGACCTCTTGAGCCATTGCCAGTGCCGACGGCATATCGGGCGGGTGTGCCGCAAACAGGATATCAGTTAAGCTACGCTTTAAACCTGAAATAAATACCCTTAGGGCATCGGCCCTGAACTTTTCGCACATTCCCCTCGCCAGATCCCTGTCGTAGGACATGTTGGCCTTATTGGTTAACAACGTGAGTTTTTTCTCGACCTCGTCATAATACTCCAAGATTGACAAATTACACTGCCTCAGAGTGCCCATTTCCTGTTCTATGACATGGATTGGCCGTTTGTCGCAGTACATGAAGTCAAGTCTTGCAATAATAGCTTCGAAGTTCAGAGGAGTGTTGAAGTTTGCCAGCACCGCATCGGCGGTGCCCTTTACCTTGCTTCGAATTATCACGACCGCTTGATAATGTCGAGAGCTCCCGTCATAATTTTGGAAAATTTTGTATGCGGAGTGAGCCGCCTGTCGCCAAGACACGTATGTCTCTTGGGTACCTTGAAAATCTGGGATGCACTTCACCGCGTCTAGAAGCTCATCGCACCGGACGTCTTCCCGAATTTCTACATCCTTGTAAACTTTCACTTCTGGTACTGTTACGTGAACGCTTTTAAACCGACCTGCAAGCTCGCCAATCTTTCTTTCAAAATCAGCTCTTAGAGACTCGTCTCTCATGCTAAAGGCCTCGGCCTGTGCGCTTAAAGCGCTGTTAACGGCAGTTTCCACGATAACGCGCAAACTTTCAGCGTCCATACCTAAGCTTTGGCAAGGCTCTGGTTGCAGTGGAGGTTCCTGGTTGTCGGAAACTTGCAAATTTCTTAAGCCCCCTATTAGGTCTACTAAAACGCAATCGTCACTGTCTTCTTGCTCACCTTCGAGTCGGTCTTCCCTATCACTCATGAGTCATTAACCAAAAACACGCACTGCTGAAAAAATCCAATATAATTCCAAAAAATAAATCATGCCAACAGGAATAGGAAAATGAAATAAAATGCTCGTGTAATTTAACTTTCCGACTTTTGCCAGGGAATGAATCTTATTTTGTTTTGATTTCGTATAAAAAATGTGCCAGTGACCAACAATTTTATTCCAAATTTTCGCACAAAGCTTTATTACTTTAATACCGCCAGCAGACCTTTTTTATTTTACTTCTCTTGTATCCACTGATCTTCGATCTTAGTCACTAAGTCACTCACTTACATGATCTGAACAAGCCTTAGCTTAATTCTAATTTTTCTGGAGCTTGGATTCTCCCCGCAGACGTCTTTACTTTTATTTGCACTCGCTGCCCAAACAACTGGTGCGCTGTTTGGTGACACGCCGCTGCCTGAAGAGCTCCCGCGGCTTCGGTGATCTTTTTTAATTGTCTTTTGTTTTAATTGATCCAATTCACTTCCTTCGCTTTGCTGTTTTAAGCAAAGAATAACGAAACCTTGTTGTGATTTACGTTTTTTGTTTTCACTTGAGTTTTGATTTTTATTGCCTTTAATAGCGGTTGCCAGAAAGGTCTTTGTTGCTAGTGTCACTAGTTTTTTTTTTAAATCGCGGGTACTTTTTAGTACCTTGGGCGCCAATTAGAATCGTACCCCACTTCACCTCACAGTCGCGGAGAAAAAGCGAGATATATTTAAATATTTATTGGACAACCGTCCTGAATAAAGTCAATTTAAAATCTAAAAGTACAAAGAGTTGAATTCTTAAGCTAAACCTAAGATCGCCGGCTGCGCTGCCGCTCTTACGTAAACACACTGCCGCCGCTGTCCAAGACTTGCAGCGTCAGCGGCTCGTGCAGGGTGTTGGATTACCCAGCGGATGTGTTGGTACAAAGTTGCTGGTTTCTATGAGGAGTTTGCTGACCGACCCGAAAGTGTCGCATCAGCGTATTTGGGGACGAGCAGTGGCGGAATTTACCGCCTGCCCAGTAGGAGCAGGGTGTCAGTGGTTAACTTATATATCTGAAAATTGTAATGACTGAATTTAATTAACAAAATTTTCTCTTCTTTTTATATGTTTATTCGCAATTGATTAGTATGATTGAAATGGAAATATTTGTTGTAAGTAAGGGCTCTATATAAATCAATACCAGCCATATGTTGTTAGTATAAAAGCCTAACAGAGTTAAGTAGTTTACAAGCAGAGATTGTACTCATTCGCTTGTGAATTGTGAGATTTTGTTTAAAAACAAGGCAAAATTGGGCATTCGCATTGCTGCAGATTTTCTTACGTTAATTTGCTCTTCTGCAAAGTGACTTTGGTTTCCTCCAGCTTCCCCTGGTAGATGCTTCTTTCCTCTTCTGATTTGGACGCTTTTATCATGTTAAGCGTTAGCCTGCGTTCTTCCAGTAGTTTGTGTTCTAGTCCGCCTCTTTTCTTCTTGGATTTTCGTTTAAGTTTTTGTTGTGTTCGTGCCCTGTACCCAGCTTTTGTGAGTGGGCGTGGTCCATCGCTGGGACACACCTCCAGAGCCTCTTGCAGAGTACGAGCGTCCCTTTGCTCGACAGGAGCAGAATCTTGGGGAGCGAGATTGTTGATGTCTACACACAGCCAAGTCGTTAATATTTGTGTTTACTGCACTACGTACTTGTTTTTATGTACTGCTGTTTTGTAAGTTGTTGTTGTTACTGCTGCTGCGTTTGTTGCTGCTGCTGCTGTTGTTGTTGTTGTAGCGGCTTTCGTGGTAATGGGTTGTACAAAGGGATAAGAGAAAGAGTAAGTATGTTAGTGAAAGAAAGTAAATAGGAAATGTAGGTTGTATAGATAGAGGAATTAGGTAGAGGTTAGAGTGGTTGTCGAATCTATGGGATCAAGTCCCAGGAAGGTTGCGCACTCCAGAGGGTGCGTCCACAGATCTTCTGGTGTTAGCTGTGTTGGGGCGCTAGGGCAGTCGAACAGGTGACGCGTATCGTGTGGGCTACTTTTGCAGTTTGGGCACTCATCTATGATAAACCCGGAGTTATCCTGGCCAAGTAGCTGTTCAGGTAGCATGATTACCCAGACCTGAGTTGGGCAAGGGTCGTGCGGGTGTTGCGAGGCAGAAGTTTTTCTGCATCATTGATGGGTGGTGGTCGCCCTCCCAGTACGATGTTGCTTTTCAGCCCACTGATTGTGGCGTCTACTGTTTGTTTGTGTATGTCTTCCCTCACAGCTAGGGCTTTTGGCGCTGACAAGTTGGTGGCATTGCTTGTCAGCTTGTTTGACGCAGAGCCGGCATGAAGACGCGTACGTCTTGTCTGCTGGTGCGTGAGGGAAGGGGAACAATTACAAGGCCGCTGGTGAGGAATTGCTTGCCTAGCATGCTGCAATGGGTTTTTACTCCAAGCATATGGACTTCTTCATGTAGGTGGACCCCATGGGTCATGGAGTGGCATCCTGTGACTGTCCTGAGGGCTGCATTTTGAGCCCGCTGTAGATTTCCCCACTGCGTGTCGCTGAAGGCCGGTGACCAGGCCGGGGCTGCGTAATTAGCAAGCTATCTTCCTATAGCCTTATAAATGATGAGCAGGGTTTCCTTTTCTTTCCCCCAAGAGCTACCTTCGATGGCATTGAGTGCCCGATATCTCTCTCTGTTTTTGCGAGCAGTGTTCTCCGCGTGCTTTACATAGAACAAGAGGTTGTCGAACGTCACCCCCAAGATTTTTGGGTATTTATTTGAGGGAATCTGTTCTCCATCCACGATGACGTAGAGCTTGGTGTTTACAATTTTGGTCTAGGTGGTGAAATTTGTAGCTGAGGACTTCTCAGGGGAGATAGCGAGGTTTCTGGCTGAGAAGAATGAGGTGACTGTCGGGAGGTAGGAGTTTAAACTCGCAACTACCTTGTGGAGGTCCCGATCCGATCAGAGGATGGTACAGTCATCTGCATAGCTAATCAGTTTGAGCTCTGGGGGGGAGGCGGTATCGGGGAGATGTAGAAGTTGAAAAGGAGTGGTGAGAGCACTCCTCCTTGCGGCACTCTTTGCTTCAACTTCCTATAAGTAGACGTCCTGCCACGAAAATCTACATACGCTTACCGGCCCGAGATGTAGTTTGCTAGCCAGCGGTTTAAGGTGTTGGGAAGCGCTGTATTCTCCAGGTCTTGTAGGAGCTTTGTGTGGCTGACCGTATCAAATGACTTATTTTTATATTTTATTTTATTTTAATTGCAACAACGTCTACTGGACACAGTTACAATATTATATAACTTAAAATGGAAAATAATAAAAACAAAGATTAAATTGAAATCCTTCTGATCCGTTGGGGGTTCTTTATTTGTCATAATGACCAGCCACGCCCCTGCTCGCAGCATTGGTGATCAGAAGGAAGTTAAAAAAAAAGAGTATTTAATGCTATGTAAGGGCAAGATTGACCTAATTCCTTCATCAGAAATGTTACCACTGAGAAGAGGAAAGATTTTATTATAATCCCTACACAGAGTGCGAAACGGACAATTGGAGGCATATAAAGAAGAAGCCAAAGGGAGCCTCAAAGGTATAAAGTTCCGTGTTTGTTTTGATGGGACATTAAAGTTGACACACCCAAGCAGGTACTCTGCGTCGATGTTACCCTTTATAAGTTTGTGCAGATACATTATACCCAACATAGAGCGTCTATGTTCAAGAGTCGGTAAATCTAAAAGCTTTAGTCTGGATAAATAAGGGGGTAGCCTCAATTGTGGGTCCCAACTCAAGTTGCGAAGGGCAAACAAAAGGAACTGCTTCTGGACGGATTCAATGCGATTACAGAGGGTTAATGATTGGGGGTTCCAAATACACGACCCAAACTACAAGATCTCACTAAGGATGTATATAACAGCTTAGTCGTGTAGGGATCATTAAACTCTTTAGACCAGCGTTTAATAAAACCTAGCAAACCCATGGCTTTATTCACAGAAAGTTCAATGTGAATGCCAAAAGATACTTATGATCAAGGGTAATACCAAGATCATGAAAAGATTCGACCTGTTCGAGGTGATAAGAATTCAATAAGTACTTATTCAAAATGGGGGTTCTACGATAAAACGTCATTGACTTACACTTGTCCCTGTTAAAATGCAACAAATTGTTAGAGCACCAAAAATATATGGAGTTCAAATCAACCTGAAGCAAAGCAGAATCGTTGGGCGAGTTGTGGCTCAGGAATATTTTTAAGTCGTCTGCGTACATAAGTGCACTAGAATGCTTAATTACATTAGGCAGGTCGTTAATAAATAGAAAGAAGTGGTCCAAGATGACTGCCCTGTGGAACTTAAGAGGTCACAGATACTGGATAAGAGGTACAATTATTAAATACAACTTTCTGAGTTCTAGACTGTAGATAAGATGAGATCCAATTAAGAATCATCAAAATCAAAATACAATAAGAATCACTGTCGAAAGCCTTACTAAAATCCGTAAAAATAACATCGGGTTGCTTGCCTTGAGTAAATCCTTGTATTACTGTAGAAGTAAATTCCAGTAAGCTTGTAGTGATGGGTCTATTTTTGAAAAACCGGTGCTGGATCGGTGAGATAAAAGGGAAATATTTGTTCAAAGAGTTTAGGTATATCAGAGAGTTTCGCAATACCCCTGTAGATAGAGATGTCAGACCGTGATCCCTTTTTGTGTAAGGGAATAATAAAAGATTCTTTCCAAGAAGTAGGGAAATTAGACTGCTCAAGTGATTTGGAGAATAAGATGTGAGTAGGATGGGCAAGCGAGGTTGCGCATTGCTTTAAGATGCACGAAGGTACATTATCCGGGCCAGGAAAAACGTTAAAATTTAATGAGAGTAAACCATTTAGGGCAGAAGAAACTGAAATCGAGGGACAGCGTATGAAATCATATCGACCCTTGTGCGCGAAAATATCGTATGTGCCAAAAACTAAATTTTACAGGAGAGCGTTTTTTTTACTTTTCGCTGCGGCGGCTGGCAACATCGCCACCAAATTTCATATGAGCAACAATAATCGACTTATTTAACTAAACTCATAACTATTTCTGTGAAAAAACTGATAGTTTCCGTAAAAACTCATTTTTTGGCTCATACGATATTTTCGCCCACAACAAATTTAAGTGCGTTCGTCAAGTTTGGCATTTACGATAAATTTTA
The DNA here is from genome assembly GCA_035044985.1 of Lordiphosa fenestrarum. Taxonomy (NCBI): domain Eukaryota; kingdom Metazoa; phylum Arthropoda; class Insecta; order Diptera; family Drosophilidae; genus Lordiphosa; species Lordiphosa fenestrarum. The sequence continues at coordinate 8,999 of JAWNNO010002322.1, read as the reverse complement.
AAATGGCTAAAATTCCACAAAATATATTATATAAAAACTACACAAAAATTACCAATGTTTATGGTTTTAAAGAATTTTGAAAAATTATATTTTTATGTTTTTATTTCAAGTACTTTTAGAATTACTAGAGTTACTAGAGAAAATTTTAGTTTGACATATTAACATATTAACAAAGTAATTCAATAGATTAATCTTCTTCGTCGCTTTCAACCAACGAGTCTTTTATATTGGACGAATGTCGCAAAGTTAAATATTCATTATGATATTTTGGTGGTATAGATTAATACTGTTTTTTAAACAAAGAGTTTGTATGTCAATGAACTTTTTTGTCGAAATAGTTAAAGACTTCTGATATAGTGATTTTATTTTATGGATAAATTTTAAATTGGTAATATTTTTTTTTTGAGAACTATCAAAATAACCATATTGTAGTTCTATTGAACCTGAATTTTTCTGGAATGTGGCTATTTAAAGCGAATTCATTTTCAATTTAATTTTACTGGGAAGCAATGAATTCGCGTATGACTTCCAGTTTTGGAAGTCGGTATGCCCCATTTCGATGCAGTTGTAGCCCGATGGGTTGGTTCGTGCACTGCGAATGGCGAATGGAATGGTGGACCATTCGCTAGGTGCCCAAATGGTTCGATTTCGCATAAACGATTCAATTCTGCTATGTATGGAATCAACTGGCATCATAGTATGGCCCGGAAGTAAATATGTAATCTTGATGGTATGAACGAAACTTGAAGTATTTAAAAAATATCCCAATATAGCCATTAAAGCTTTGTTGCGGTTTTGACCAGCGCAACTGTCGCAATATAGACTTACTACATAAGCTGTCTCTCTGAAGTCTAAGATGAGTAAATATTTATAAAGGGCTGAGCAGATTTCATTGCATCCTCGCTTACCATCGCGCTCACCCCACAAAAAACAATAGCCATTCCTTGTGCCGATTTCGTAAACACTCAAATATAAAATCGGCATATTTTCGAGAATAAAACAGAGTAATATTTTTTCCGAACGGAGTGTTCAAAACTTTCTGTAAATCGAAACGAGCGCATAGGAACTTTGAATTCTTTTTACTTTCTCCTTGTTCTCTTAAAAAAATCGATTTGCTCTCATCCTTGTCTTTGATGTGGCTCTGAAATTCATCTGAATTCATGATATTTGTTTTTTCTTCCTCGTCAAGATATTTAATATTTTAAGCCAATATTAAAATCTTTTTTAAAACATTGTCTAAATAACCAACTTGAAACTATAGAGCGGCTGAGACTTTGATCTTTCATGAATTGAGTGTAGCACTTATAAAGATTTTTAATATCTCTAAATTCCTGCGGCAAATAAACTTTAGAGCTTCTGGCTCTGCAATAATGTGATGGCACTGCAGAAAGCTTCTCGAAGTATGCTTTTAGGAGTTATATTTTATGCTTATCTGTTTTATCAGTGCCTATCTGTCTTCTCTGTGCCACCTTTGGTTTAAGATCAACTAATTTTTCCTACGCTCAAAGGGTTCTCAGCATCATTTGCGAAATATTAAAAGTAGCCAAAATAAATTTTTGGCATACTTTAAAAGCTTCTCCTTTGTAAAGTAGGGAGTATTTAAACGAATTATTGAGCCTGTTGACTCCATTTTTGTTTTTGGCTGCTCTTCTTAGAACTATTTTTTTGGTTTTAAACAGGAAAGTAGCCATGCTTTTCTTCTTATTTCAGACATTCCCCAAAAATGTTCATTTGAGTGCTCGCGAGCAATTTCGGATAGACGTCTGCAATCGTGAGGACAGTTTTATTCTAAGCAAGGATTAGGTAGTTTTTTTTGCCATTGATTTAGCGGATTTCATTGCTGGCTTTGGTTTGTAACCCCGCTTTCCGACACAGCATTCGTTTTCATATTCATCGCTGTCAGTATCACTGTAAGGTACAAGCGCGTCCTGGCAAATCTGCGGATAACCAATATAGGTCAATTTAAAATAACACTGACACAAATACAAAACTTCACAAAAATATCTCTGTCAATAAGGCATAACAGCATAGCTCGAGCTATGTCAAAATTGAGATATTATTACCACATTCGTCGGGTTCAATTCTTTATTTTGTCAAAGTTCACACCAATCGGATGAGTCTGTAAGATATTACAGAAAAACCAAAATATTTAAGCCTTGAAAAGTCCAAATAAGAACCGGTCTGTAAATACTTTCACTTTACGACCAATCACTTTTTTCACAAATGAATTAAAAGTTAAGATTTGCTCTCCTTAAGAATAGAAAAAACACGCTTGTGCTGTTTTGCCTTATTGCCAGAGATATATCTAACATGAAACAATTGGATTATTTTGCGCATAGTATGTAAATTAGTTAATTAGAATTGTGTTCCGATTCCCGACACATAGCACGGACGTTCCGTCGTATTTGAAGTTCAACTTAAATCTGAAGATACAAAAATATGAAAACCTAAAGCTAGACCTAAGAACGGCGACTGCGCTGCCGCCTTTACTTATACTTGCCGCAGCCGCGGCCAGAGACATGCATCGTCAGCGCCTCGTGCAGGGTGTCCTATTACCCAGCGGAAATGTCGCAACAAAGTCACCGGCCTCTTGGACGACGTCGCTGACCGCCTAAAATGCGGCGTCAGCTACACCGGGCGCACATTTATGATATTTGTCGCTCGTTCATTAGACCCTGGGAGTGGATTGTTAACTTATATATGGTCGAAAATGTGTTATTGCCCAGTGAATTGCTGTTAACTCTTGTTCGTTTGTTCTTTTATTGCCTTCTCCTTTTGTAAATGAACGAGAAGCATATGCTACGGGCAATTGTTTATCTCCATAAGTTTGAGTTAAAACTGCTCCGCAGGCTTGTTTACTGGCATCTGTTATAATGCAAAATTCTTTATTAAAATCTGGGTATTTTAGTAGAGTGGGCTTTATAAGAGCTTTTTTTAAATAATCGAATGCTTTTTGGCATTGTTATGTGACGTGAGTAATCTGCAAAGTTTTTTATAAAACGTCTGTAATAATTGCAAAATGCAACAAATCTTCTAGCGCTATCAGCGTCTGTAGGGACTGGATATTTTTCAATGACATCATATTTTTTGTCATCTGGCAAAATACCTTGATCAGTACATTTATGACCTAGAAAAGTCACTTCATGCATGAAGAATGTGCATTTTTCTGGATGTAGTTTAAGGTTGTGTTTCCTACACAAATCAAAGACATTTGTTAGGTTTTTGATCATGTGATTTTCGGAACAACCGATGAGTCATCCATATACAAGAATGCTTGTGAAGGATCTAATCCAGAGAAAGCTATTGTCATCATTCTTTGAAAAGAATTTGGCGCTATTTTTAAGCCATATGGTAATCGTGTGAATCGATATGAGCCATTGCTCGTTGAGAAAGATGTAATATTTCGAGAGTGTTCTTTTAGCTCTATTTGGTGAAAACCGGACATTAAGTCCAAACATGAAAAATATTTGGCTCTGCCTAATTGGTCAAGAATGTCATCTATTCTTGGTAACGGAAATTTATCGGACAGTAATTTTTTATTTATTTGACGATAGTCTATAACCAATCGCCATCTCTTGGTATCGGAACCTGGTAATCCTTTTTTGGGAACAAGTAGTATTGGGCTGTTATATTCTGAAACGGACGGTTCTACTATTTTGTCAGAGATGAGTTTTTCGACTTGCTTTTTAACTTCTTCTTTATGATTATGAGGAATTCTGTAATTTTTAATGTACACTGGCTCAGTATCTTTTAGTCTTAGTTCTTGTTTATAAAAATTGTTTGTCGTAATAGATTCGGTTTCTAGTCCGAATATGTCTGTGTACTTGGTGCATATTTCTTTTAATTGTGTTTTAAATAATTTTGGAAAGTTTTTTGTTAATTTTTTCATCACTTTTTCTTGACGTTCTTTGCTAATGTCATGGACTATTTCATAGTCACTTAGCTTTTCTATTTTAATGTCATTAAGGTTTACAATTTTCACAGAATTTGTGGTATTCAGTATTCGGACAAACGTGTGTTGATTATCAGAAATTGTATTTGCAACATATATTCCTTTATCAATTTCTTGATTTGGGACTAGAATATTTTTTTCCAGTGAGGAAATTTTAATTTGACGGACTACTTCAGATCGTGCTGGAAGTATTGTGGCGTTATTATCACAAGTGTGAAATATTGGTAAATTTATTGGATAGTTGAGATTATTAGGCCGAAGTATTAGAGAATCACATGTTTGTGTGCAATCTAATTGGCAATTGTAGAATTTTAAAGAAATCCATACCAATAATGCCATCGCTAGGTATTGGGAAATCTTGTCCGACTATTTGAAAGTCGTGAGGAATGACATATTTTCCAGTAGATAGTTCTACGAATGTTAAACCTTTAGAAAAAATGGAACCTTTACCAATTCCTGATATTTGTGTTGATGTGTTTGAATTAATATTTTCAAATGTATCGACATTTTCTTTTAATATGGATATATCAGCACCAGTGTCTAACAATAATGTATAAGATTTTCCTGTTTTTTCATTGTTTGTTTTAATAAAGATACTGAGGTTTAGATTTATAGTGTGTACTTTGGCTTTTTGTGGTGAATATCTTAAGGGTTCTGCTGGTTTTCCGAGTTGGTCTGGGTTACTCGAACATTGTTATTGCCATTATTATTGCCGTTATTATTGGAATTATTACCTCGGTTGGAATAATTGGAATTATTCCTTCCTCGGTTTTGGTCGTTACTACCACGGAAATTGCCTCTATAATTTCCTCTATTATTGTTGTAATTTCGGTAGTTTTGGTTATAATTACCATTATTGTTGTAATTCTGGTAATTTTGGTTATAGTTACCACGACCATTTGAGTTGTTTCCTCTACCTCGGTAGCTACCTCTAAAGTTATTACCTCGGTAGGCGTGTCCTCTTTGGGCATATAATACAGAGCTGGGATTGCCAGTCATTTCTGCACTGCAATGGATGTATTTTGTGATAGCTTCATTCATCGTTTTGAATGTGCCTGCTTCAAGTATGGTTTTCAGTTTGCCATGCTCACAATTCTTGATCATGACTGAAATGGCATCTTTAGTACTGAACGTATCAGCATGTTCTGCTTTCAATCCCTCATCAATGTACGAAGATTCCAATAATTTTCGTAAGTTATCGATTTCGTTTGTGAACTGTGTGGCTGTTTTTCCTTTTTGGTAAACATTGGCCATTTTTGCTTTTATTACATCGGATGTTTCACCGACAATGGTAGTCTGCAATTTAGATATAATTGCATTTATAGTGGTTTCTTCTTGTATTTTATAAACAGTTGAACCAATTATTTTTGATTTTATTACTTCGATTGCAGTTGCTTCATGTGGACCTTTTGTAAGATTAACCAATTTGATTGCAGTAATAAATCGTTGAAGATGGATTTTCTTGCCATCAAATTCTGGAATAGCATGTGATATTTCTTTAATGTATGCCCTTTGGGCAGCTGATTGGTCTGTCATTTTGATAGGTTGTTTTTGTATTACGCTTGTATTAGGAGATTCTTGATCTAATTTGATCGATTCTGGCTCTTCTGGTTCAGTTGCTTCTGATTCTATAAGTTCTGTAAGTTCTATAAGTTCTGATTCATCGAACTCGGCTGGAAAATTTAAAATGTTCGGAACTAGGATATGTACTTTATGTCGTTCAGCAACATACAAGATATTTTCCTTTAGTCGTTTCATTACGTCCTTTAATTGTATGGTTTGTAACGCATTACACTTTGGTAAATTATCAATTAATATTTGGCGTGTTGAATTGAACGATTTCAACAGTACCCTTATATGCCTTACCTTAGTGGTATTTGAAATATATGCAGTTTTATTTAAGCACTTAAACGACTTGTCAAATTCATTTCTAAGTTTTGTGATATCTGCAAGTATTTTTGGAAAATCCATGAATGGAATGAATACAATTAACCCGTATGGAATATATGAAATATATACCTATTGAGATATTTTTTATTGTCGGAAACATATTCTGAAAATTAAAAGGAAAGTTTTTCTTTTATTATTTTTTTAAATATTGTCGATGTTGCTTGCTCTGCTCATGTATCTTTTCTTGATAATTTTGTTATGTTTAACATATAATGTTAAAAAGAATTGAGCAACACTGACGATTGTCATTATAAGGAGCAATGTCCAAAGTGAAAAAATGTCGTCTGTATGATCGACTATTTTGACATTGTTGACCACATTGGCCGTATTGTCTTTGGTCTGACTATCATCAGATCCGAACCAACCCATTTTGTTCAAATTAATTTGGAATAAATATTTTTGAAGGGAATGTAAAAAAAAATTTTAAATATTTTTTGAAAATCTACAAATATGTATTCGTCTTAATTTTTTTTTATTTTTTTTTTAGTAGTAAAAATAGAAAAGGAAGAGATTTTTGTTATGTAGGGCATACGGTTGGCTGACAGTTTTTATTTATACAATTAATTGTCCAATCCGTATGTGTTAGTAGAAAAGCCTAACAGATTTTAGTATTTTTCAAGTTGCACTTTGAGGGTGCTTCAACTTGAGGGTGAGAACTTATATTTATGGCAAAGTGGGGCATTCGCATTTCTGCAGCCCTTTTGCGTTGCTTCGCTCTTTTTGGCGAAGTTGTTTGTTTATATTATTGATACGCTCTTGGCAGCGTTGTCGGTCTTCCTCATTGTTGTATGTCTTTTGAAGATCCAGTTCCAGTCGTCTCTGTTGTAAGAGTGTCCTAACTCTTCCACCACGTTTGGTTTTTTTCGGTGGTTTCTTCTCTTGTCGTGCCCTGTACTCAGCTATTGTGAGGGGGCGGGGTCCATCGTTTGGATACACTTCTAAGGCTTCAGCCAGATTCGGTGCATCCCTTTGCTCAACAGGAGCAGAATTCTCAATGTTGACGGTATCCACTTTGACTGTTTCGTTTTTTTTTCTGCTGCAGTTGTCCGGGGCCTTTGGGCTCAGGCTGTGCCGGTGCTGGTCTTCGCACAGGTCAGTTTTATTTGCATTCATATTTTGTTTCACTTGTTTTGTATTTTTTTTTTTTTGTAATTGTTTCACATGTAACGTAGGTATATTTGTTTCACTTTTCACATAGTTTTGTGTTGACCTCGAGTCACGGTCGCCATGTAGTTATATTGTCGAATTATTAATTTAAAAAAAATAGAAAAGAAAATATAAACGTAAACGCCTACATCGTTCCGTTCTTTTTAAGTTCCTTTATTGAATTGCCTTTGGTTTTTCACAAAAAGACTTAACATAGCTGCTTATGTTAAGTCAGTTTAGCTGGCAGCGAAGCAGCCGCTTAGAATTCTTATGTATATATATAAGTTAATCTCCGTTATCGCGGAAATAACAAAAGACAAAAATAAAGTTCGGAAATACGCTGAAGGTTCAGCTGGCTTTATTCAATTCTCTTTTTAGACTAAATTAAAGTACCCTATGCTTGCCCTAAAGTTGGCTGTGGCGGCGGCTGCGGCGACGGCTGCGGCGGTGACGTTGGCGGAAGCTGCGTCGTTGGGGCTGGTGTTAAGTTACACAGTTTGTTGGCTTAAGAATGTTGCAACCGCTGGCTCAGCAGTTTTGGCCGAGCGTGTGCTGAAATTTGTAGTTTTATTTGGCAATTTGGATATTTGTTGCAATGTTTGTTGTTCTTGTGCTGAGATTGATATTCGTTATTAACTCCTCCCCCTTTAATTTGAGCTTGTCCTCAAGCGATCCTCAGAAGTATGGGATGTTGTTGAATTGTGGTAGTTGTGGAATTTGTGGAATTTGTGATATTTGTGGTATTTGTGGTATTTGGGGGATCCGTGCGGTTATATTGGAGCTAGTAGTTGGTTTTTCTTCCTCTTCCGGAGGTGTTGCAGTTGGGTTTAGCTGTAGTATTACTTTCTTGTGTTGTTGTCGTATAAATTGTAGTACGCATGCCAATATTATCGAAGTGAGGAATAAAGATGTAAATGTTATCCTGTTTACTGATGCGTGAGATCGTAGCAGTTGAAGTTGCTCAGTGTTATTGATGTGTAATGCCTCCAGTGCTTCCAGTGATAATATTCGTAGGCGCTCAGTCTCTGTTGGAGTTATTTGGATTGTTGGTGGAATTGGTTTCATTACTGTGGTTTCGATGTTGCTTATTTCTTTTCCGTTGATAAGAATCGATGTGTTCCAGAGATTGATTAAGTAGGTTCCCGTGACGTGTTGTTTGGAGCCGTTGTAGCCGATTGTTCCATTAAAGTTGTTTAATAGAATTGTGCCGGGTCCAATTTCCTCGATGGTAGGGATGTGATCTGCGTTACTGAAGCCGCACAGCGCGTGTTCTCCTGATAATAACCTGGCTAAGCACTTATTTTTATTGATGTTAACAATTTTGGTTTTATCGCAAATTTTTAAGTTATCCAAAAACTTACAAGGTGATTGGATTCCGAAAACATTATTTTCGTTTTTAAGTATTTCGTTAAATTCTATATTGACAATGTTATTGTTTCTTATAATAGGTCGGACTAACAGGTTATTAAAGGTTTCTTTACTTAAATTTGGTATCTTTACTATGTAAAGTAAAGTAGTTTTATTGTGGAGGACTGATACGTCCGCAAATTCCATCATTTCTTCAACTGAATTCAGAGGGGTTAAAGAATTTTTAAAGTGGTCGTTTATTAAAGTTAATTCGCTTTCATCTAATAAAAATGTGTTTATAATGTTTATTTTTGCCCATTGAATGGCATATTTTATGTTCACTATTTCTTCTTTAATTAGTCTCGCCTGATTCTGAAAATTTATAGCTATTTCGTCGCTAAGAAAACTGTCTTTATTTATTGAGTTTATGATCTGATTGCTTACTTTTGTTAAATTGTTCATTCTTTTTTCGAGTTCTGTATTTATTATTACCTGCTTGTTGTTTTGTGAGATAAGTTCGTTAATGTTTGTTTCTAAGAGTACCAGATCGTCATGATCTGGGCTGCCTGCCACATATTTCCATGCGGTGCCTAACATATTGATT
>JAWNNO010002321.1:0-203299 GCA_035044985.1 Lordiphosa fenestrarum | reverse complement strand
ATTCCAAATTCTAATTTTTAAATGGACAAACCCTGATAAATGGTACATACACAGAGAAAAAAAATCCGTTCTAAATGTACCAAAATAATGACATTTTGGTCATGATAGTCAGCTAAGCTCGCTTTTTCGAAATTCATGAACATTTGTTCACGACATGCCATGAACATTTTGTTCTCCCTCATGATCGATTTGGGCTTGTTTTCAAGAACATTTTTGTTTCCGCTTCATGGACCGTTCGGGCTTGTTTAAAATTAAAAAAAAAACAAGTAAGGGCTCTGCAGTCGAGTTTCCCGACTACAAAATACCCTGATCATTTGTTTTCATTTACTTGTTTTTGAATTTTTGAAGATGAATGTAACCGGTTTTTGTAGCAGCTGTTAAATTGACATCCTGAATGTAGGCAACACTTTTTTCTAGTCCTAATTAACAACTGGGGGGCTGCTCTTATCAGCTCAATTGTTTCGCTTATAACTCCGGTGTTTTTATTCCGATCTGATTGTACTTTTCAGAATAGATTGATATTGGGCCAAGCTTGATGTATAAACCACGAGGCTCTAAATTGAAAATTGTGGATCTGACGGTTTTTTAGGTCTAGGTATGTCGGTTTTTTGGTGAAGAGGGGGACGGGGGGAATTTTTCAAATCTGTAACAAACTAGATCTGCGTACGGCATACATCTAGCTTCATGCAAAAATTTGTGGCTCTATCTGTTATAGTCTATGAGATCGACGCGTTCATACAGACAGACAGACGGACGGACGGACAGACGAACATGGCTATATCGACTCGGCTCTTCCCACTTCTGATGTCGGGGAGCCTTCCACATTGTCAGCCTGCAGTGGCTGGTCAGGATTTTTGTCTCCCATTGTCTTCTCGTTCTTACTAAAAAGCGGAGCGAGTCTCAACGTATGTGTTGAGGCTTTTAATTTCCCAGTCCAACTGCCCCTCTTGACGGTTCTCTATTTTACAACAACCACTCCGACCCTTATTGTTGTCTCTTTCTCTCAACCTAACACTGAGCCACACTGACGTCAGCACATTCTGACGTCCCACTCTTTTAGTGCTGTACAAACTCTAAAGAACCTCGGATTTTGCGTCACTAGTCCATTCGCCTCAAGAGTTGAGCGCGCCATTCGAATAATTAAACTTGCTCCGACATACAAGGGCGTAGCCAGGGGGGGGCCGTTGCCCCCCCCCTTAAATAATTTCAATTGGCTTGTAAAAATTTACGGTTACTTTTTGGAAGTTTTTGGAGTTTTAAGGGCTGGAAAAATTGTTTTGCCCCCCCCTTCGCCGAAAGCTGGCTACGCCCTTGCCGACATATACTTTATGGGGTCGGAAATGTTCAATTTTCAATGGGAACAGGGTATAAACACGAAAAATGTGTGAAATTTCCGTGTGAAATTTTACAGGGTGAACTACGATTCGTTTAGGATTACCGTTTCTACACGTGGCGTGTAGCTAATTTTGTTTTCTCTGTGTATTTACGGGCCTTGAAGGTTTTTATACTCTGTACCGTAGGTACATAGAGTATTTTAAGTTTGTGCAAAAGTATGTTACATCCAGAAGTAAGCATCTCCGACCCCATAAAGTATATATATTCTTGATCAGCATCAACAGCCGAGTCGATATAGCCATGTCCGTCTGTCCGTCCGTCCGTCCGTCTGTCCGTCTGTCTGTCTGTCTGTGTGTCCGTATGAACGCACAGATCTCAGAGATGGTAAGAGATAGAGGTTTGACATGTATGGGACACATGCTTCTTATGTCTGCAGGCAGATCAAGTTTATTTTCAATTTTGGCCACGCCCCCTCCCGCCCCCGCAATTTAGAAAAAACGTCATATCTTCCACAGTTTTGAAGATAGATGGCATGTTCCTTCTGGATATATTTAGTTATTAGGATAACTTATCGATCCGCCAAAGAAATGAAGAAGATCGGAGGAACGGTTTTCGAGTTATGATCAAAAGACAAATTTTCTTGGTACTGAGTATGTTATAGTCGGGCTTGACCGACTTTCTTTCTTGTTTTTTTTTGGTCAGAGTCGTGAGCAGAGCACACAGAAAATATGGGTTCAGAGTTATTTAAGAGCTATGCTTTTAACAGAAACATTAGTGGTATTCCTGAAAGCGATTTAGATTTGATTTATATTTCGTCAATCAGCTGTTCACAGTTGCTCTACACAAACTGTCTGGTGGGCCCAAAGTAAGCGAAGAATTTTGGGTTATACTAAAAGATTTATTAAAATCAGCATTGCGGCTGATTTAGATTTCATTTCGATTTAGTGTGACCGCATTCTTCGAATTAGTGTGTTTGTTTCCAGTCTTTCAAAATTAAATAACTAAAAAATGATTTATTTAATGCAATTTTTAAATTATTGAAGCCTCTTTTGAAAAGTGGGCGAATCAGCCTTAAGTGGACACTACCAGCTGTTTACGAAATCTAAATCAAATCGGTGATCAAATCCGTCAACTGATTTAGATTTGCTTTTAAATAATCTAAGTCAAATCTAAATCGCTTTCAGGAATACCATTTTTTTCGGTATCGTTAAAGTGTTATTAAATCTGAACAGTCGGGTAATAGAGAAATGGATGATGATTCAAGAAGTTCATATGACATAGCCGAAACCGGAATAACCTTTTGATTGTCTTTATACCCGTTACTCGTAGAGTAAAAATTTGCACGGCTTTAAATGTATGTAACAGGCAGAAGGAAGCATCTCCGATATATTCTTCATCAGCATCAACAGCAGAGTCGATATAGCCATGTCCGTCTGTCCGTCCGTCCGTCTATATGAACACCTAGATTTCAGAGACTAGAAGAGCTAGAGCAACCAAATTTTAGATGTAAGCTAGTATTGTCTGCAGGCAGATCAAGTTGGTTTCAAATTTTGGCCACGCCCCCTCCCGCACCCACAATAAAAAATGTTGAATATCTCCTAGTGCATGTGGCCAATACATATGTACAATGTCACATTTTCATAAAGATCGGATAATAAATGGCAGAGTTAAAAAAACGTTGCATACATATCTAAGCCGCATGTGGTTATTAAACACTAATTGCCTTGAGTAACGGGTATTTCGAAGTTGGGCAAGGCCGACTTTAACTTACGCTCTCGTTTTATTTTTGGTTTGTCAAAACTTGCAGAAAACTGAACTTAATTGTTTTCCTGTACAACCATCACCCCACCATTGTAAATTACTTTTAAGTTATTCAAATTAAGCGATTTGTTTTTTTTAGGAAAAGTCGAAATATTTTATATTTATTATATAGTACATACAGTCTCTTAAGTTTACTCTTACAGTTTCTAGAGCAAAATATTTTAATCACTTAATCAATAGTTTCTCATGTTGCTTTATGTGGTTTGCTGTTTTCCATGTTTTTCCACGTTTTGCTTGTTTTAAGGCCACATTTACTGATATATACTTGCACATATATAAAGGCATATTAGCTCAGCTAATTTCTAGTTTTGTTTTAAAGGGCATACAAATTCTATATACAAAATACTTTGCTTTGCTTGGAATGTGTATATTGCGGGTGGGTGTCAGTGTTAGGTCATCTTTGTTCGAGGAATCGAATACTACAATCTAATCTATTCGGAACGTAACTATATAACCATTTTGTGTCATCTAACAACTAGGACAATAAATAGACAACGGGAATCATTAACTAACTAAAGCATAGGCATCATCGAGTGAGTGGGAGGAGGGAGGTGATTAGCTGCTGCTTGCTTTGAGCACCTTAATATAAAGTAAATCGCTACCTAGGGATGAACTTAGTACAAATCAAATGGGCGGACTCTAGAATATCTTTTGTTTTCTGTTAATTTAATCTAAATAAGTCGTTCCTCCGGCGGCGGTTTTAGAACATTGTCCATTTCTAGCCTGGGGTTGCAGTATTCCTGGGCACTGGGACTGTAGGTGCCACGTGTCGCGCGCTTATTGCGTGCCATCACCAAAAAGGTGCCAAGAAGAGCTCCAGCAATGAGGAGCAGTACTACGACAACGGGTATGACTATAATCGCAATGTCTGTGGTGGAAGGGCCATCTTCCTTGGCAGTAATCTAAACATAAAGATAGAGACAGAATCCGAGTGAGATAAAAAATTTTCTGAGGTCCATGACGTTATTCCTTACCGGAGCCGTGCAATTTTTGCCGGTGAACCCCTCTGTGCAGTTGCAATAGTAGTCGGCCTCTTCGCCACAATTCTCCATACATCGACCACCGTTGGCGCAAATATCCAGCGTGTTGCATGGGTCTGTAAAGTTACAGTATGCTCCACAACGAGGCTTCTCACAGATGCACTTAAATGAGCCCGGCCTATTGATGCAGCGACCCAAGCCTCCACAATACTCCACACCTACTGCACTGCACTCATCAATGTCATTCTCACAGTGCAGACCCTCGAAGCCAGTGGAAGTGCAACTGCACTCATAGCCGCCCACTAGATCTTTGCATCTACCACCATTAAGGCAGGGATTGGACGCACACTCATCTATCTCCTGTTCGCAAAGACGACCTGTATAGCCTAGACTGCATTTGCACATAGGTGACTAGAGTTAAGATAATATAAGGAGGAGAAAAAATATTATAGCTGAAGAATGTAATTGTCTTAGATGCAGACACTTACAGTGCTGGTAGTCAGACACAGACCGCCATTGTCGCAAGGAGTCAGCTCGCAGAATGGAATGTCACAAAATGGTCCCTCATATCCAGTGGCGCAGGTGCAGGTAAAGTTATTGCCCGTCAAAGCATCTGCGGAGAAGGTGAGCGATTAGATATGTTAAAATGTAGGGGAAATTAAAAAATTAGCTAGGATCAGACGGTGCTGATTGCCGAGACGAAAAATCACATTAATGAATATGTATATGTGAAGCTAAGTAGGTCTTAATGTGGACTAGTTTTCTGAAACTCCGCGATAGTAAGATCAAAGATATAAGAAATTGTGAATTAAGGTTCGAACCAAAATAAAGGTTCAATAAGGTTATGGGGAATCAGGTCACCAGCCTAGGGGACTGGTGGCCTTTCTTTTGTAGAGCGATTGGCAAGCTGATTAAATCGGCTACACAGAAAATAAGATCCAAAAAAGATCCATTTGGAAAGAAAATGTCTAAAAATGTCTGAAAATGTCTTGCAGCGGAGCTGCAAAATCATCAAAATGATCATAATTTTTCATATCATTGGATGATTTTTAGCTCCGTTGGATGATTAAAAGGATATTTTAAACGAATCTTTTCCAAAAGGATGTCGAGATAAAATAATGTTTTTTTGGGATTGACTTTATCTCCCCATATTTTTTTTTCTGTGTAGAGTCAGAAAAGTAGACTTAGTGAGAAACACTTGTTTGTTTTTAGTGGAAATGTCCTTCAAATAGTAAGAAAAACGTGCTGCAAGGGTATACAAACGTCAGCCGAAGGTAACTTTTCTCTTTTTTTAGGACTTCAATTTCCAAAGAGTGCAAAAAGGCACATTACTTACGACAGAAATATATAATAATATTTCGAAATATGCCTTTATGAACCACTAAACCGAACCGAAACCACTGTTCAGTAGCTCCAAAAACCATGTAAAGAAGCGAACCGTCGCGACGGTTCGGAAACTGTGTGAACCACTGAACCGAACCAGTATTTATTTTCGAGTGGTTTGCAACCCTGATTTATTTCTACAAACGACTTGAGGAGCATTACGTATTACTGTATTGTATTGATTATTTATCATAACTTTTTCCTTAATTATGGTACTCACTGAAACCATTCTCGCAGGCCGATTCTTTGCGACACGGCTCGTTCTCGCACGTCATCTGCTTTAGTACATCACATTGGGGGCCCGTATAATCTTCCGAGCACTCGCACACATACGCAGCAACTAAGTCCGTACAGAGGCCGCCGTTGTGGCAGGGTTGGGATGCACACTCATCAATATTCAGCTCGCAGAAGCGACCCTCGAAACCCGGTTGACACTGACAGAAGAAGTCTGCCACTTGGTTAATGCAGGTGCTGTTGTTTTCACAACGTACTGCCAGGCATTCATCGATATCCGTGGAACAGTCATCACCTTCATAGCCTGCTTGACACGTGCAAGCGTATTGCTCGGACGGAGCCTGACAAAAGCCAGCATTTTTGCAATCCGCCTGAAAGCATAAAATGCAACCTTCCTCCGGTCGCGTGGAATTCAGTCGGAACTGGGCCTGCAGCTGCACAGAAACGTTCTCCGTGTGGGGGTAAAGCTCGGCATTGGAGAAGTACGGTAGGAGGAGATCGCCTACTCGAGCCTCACCAAGGCAACCCTTAAACTGGGATCCCTGTTGGGCAGACTGTGTGGAACCTCGAGCCAGCCTCGATTCGGGCATGCCTCCTAAATACACCTGAGTGCTGGTCGAGAGCAAGTCCTGGAAAGCGGCTTGATCGATATCTACGGAAAAGGCTGGAGTCGGATCCACCATTGACTCCCAGCCCTTCCAGCCACCCTCCAATTTGCCATTGTGCGCACGCAAATAGATGCGACTCCATTCTCCATCTGTATTTTCTTTTTCAAATCGCGTCGACTCGCCTATGTGGAGTTGGGTAAGCTTCCAGGTAATAGTGACACGGCCACCATTCACTCCGATCTCAAAGAAACTGTCATTGTTGTCAATGAAGAGCAGAGTGCCACCAGCACGGGTACGATAGGCGATCTCTATAGCCGGCCTTACAGTGAACTTGGTCGCCACTCCGACAATCTCCTCAGAAAGTTGTTCCTTAAAATAGGAGAATGCCAAGGGGGAACGCTCGAGGCCCGTGAAGGTGATGTTCGTCAGACATTCATAGCCATCATCTAGATTCTGACAAACACTCTCGCCGGGGCAGGTCACAAGTTGACAGAATTCAATCTCCTGGCAATCTTTACCCTTGTAGCCATTTGGACACTTGCAGCTATAGTCATTCCAGGTATTGCGACATTCAGCATTGTGCTTGCAGGGATTCTTACGGCACAAATCATCCGAGACCTCTCCAGGTAAAACAGAGGTGCGATCTATGCTAACAGCTCCAAAAGGTTTGGCATTCACTTGGACATCGGTTACATTTAGCGGATACATCTCCACAATCATATGGAATGAACCATTGCTGACCTTCACATCTTGAATGATGCCCTTGAAGTAGTCCTTGCTGTCATCTGAATCCTTGGCCGAAGTGCTCTCAATGTCAAGACCAGGCTCGGTACTGGCGGGCAGAAGGGACTCCCGTGTCGGTGCGGGGCCGCCCAAGTAGAGAACCTGCGCATCCAACATTCCAGAAGTCGACAGCGTCTTCCGGAAGTACTCAGTGCCATTGAGCTTAACCTGCACCAAGGTAAGGTTACGTACCACCTCGATGAGATGATTGTATCCAGAGTCCAGTTTTAGGCCTCCCACTGTGTAAGCCTCGGGAGTGCCATTGAATTGCATTTTGACCAGCAATTCCCCTCCATGTAACTTGGCCTCCACATAGGAATCGCCGGTGTCTAAACCAAAGGAGAAAAGTGTTATTTGTGTCAAAAAATGTACCCTGTCCGCTTACCTCTTTGCCGGCATTTTACGTGGATCGCTGCCCAAATAGAACACCTGACCCGTGGGTTCTCGAGTTCGAATAAACATGGAGATATCTAGAATGGAGCGTATAGCCCTTCTCGCCACATCGGTGGTTTCCACTATAACCGCCGAGTGTGTCGTATTTTCGTGACCAAATGTGGCTGCCGTCATATCTGCCAAGGTCAAAGGTTAACTCTATTGATCATTACAGCCACTCCATAAGCATACTTACTGTGCTGACAGGTATGTCCAAAGAACGGTCTAGGACAACGACAGGCAAAGGTATGCCACAAGTCTGTGCACTCCCCATTCGAGTGACAAGGATTCGGCTTACATTGTTCGGTTCGTGGACAACCGCTCTGCACATAGGACAACTTGGTATCCGCTTCCGTATCGGTTTCGTTGTGCTCATCAGGAAAGATCCATTTGCCATTGACCACCACATCCTGCATGCATCCCACAAAGCTCGAGGGCTGGTGGGTTAAATGTCTCAAATAAGACTTGAGATTAGGTATTGTTCCTCCCAAATAGGTAAGCGGAAACGAGGGTTGGCTGTTGTTTGCTGTCTCATAGGAACCCACTGGAAAAATAGCCTGCTCATCATTGGCAGACAACACCAAGTGAGAAGTATTAATGGCCACAAAGACCTTATGCCATCTACTGTCATTTAGTTTGGATCCAATGAACACTCCTTCCCATTTGTTCAGCAACGAAGAGTGTAGGTTCAATCGACCATTTATAAGCTCCAGTATATAGCTGACTGGTTCATTTTGTCCACCGGAGGTTCCAAAGGCCAAAACACCGTTGGGCAGGGTAGTTCGAAACTGCAAATTAATGTCATAACCCTCTTCTCGTTGTGTTTTGACAGTAATCAGACTACTGACAACCATGGACAAGGTGGTGGTCTTCTCGCAGGTATCACCCTGGAACCCGTGCTCGCAGGAACAGTTGAAGAGATGAATGGTTTCATTCACCAAATAAGGTCTACAAGTGCCGTTATTCAAGCAGGGCTAAAATGAAACGAACAACAATTAGTGGAACTTTGAGTTTTCAACTTGTCCACTTACATTTGTTATGCAACCAATCAATGGCACCGAACAGTTTTTGCCTCCAAAATTGGCATCACAGTCGCAGTCGTAATCATTGATTTGATCAATACACGTGCCACTCTGACAGGGATTGTATCGATCGCATTCATCAATATTGATCTCACAGTGGGTGCCCTCAAAGCCAGGATCACACTCGCAGGTGTAGGCGCCAATCTGGAGAAAGAATATGAAAATCAGCTCAGGTGTGAGTAGATAGTCGATGGTCTTACCCCATCATTGCAAGTGCCATGCTTGCTGCAAGGATTGCTCTCGCACTCATTGATGTTGATCTCGCAGTTCTTCCCTATTATACCCGGTACACAAACGCACTCATATCTAAGGGTACAAGTATTGTCAAAAGCCGTCGCTTTAGCTGAGAAAGTCTACTTACCCGCTGGCGTTCTCATAGCTAAACGCTTGACTGAACACCTTGGGCAGATCCATCAGTTTGCTCAGCTGATACAGGGTCACATTCGAGCGTTCCAAGCAGTTGCTATTATATTGGCAAGGATTGCTTTCACACTCATTCACATCCTGTTCGCAGTTCTTGCCCTTATAGCCCGAATGACATTCACAGAAATAGTCCTTCACTTGATCCAAGCACTTTGCTCCATTTGTGCAGGGATTGGAAATACACTCATCGATATTCAGTTCGCAGTTCTCGCCCTCATAGCCGGTACCGCTGCAATCGCAATGAAAGCCACCCAGCTCGTCAATACATTTTCCACTATTTAGACAGGGGGCGGAGACGCAATCATCAATATCAATGTCACAGATTCGACCCGTCATGCCCGGTATACAGGAGCAGGTAAAGTTATTGATCATGTCAATGCAGGTGGAGCCATTTGAGCAGGGATTGCTAATGCATTCGTCAATATCAATTTCGCAATTGTCACCCTGATAGCCCGGCTGGCAGACGCATTCGTATGCGTTAATCTGTACGGAAGATAAGCAACGTTTAATATCACAATCGAATTGAAAATAGTTATAGAAACTGCAGGTGCTAGCTCTATAAAGATTAAGCGACTAATTAATGCACTAGTTCAGAAAGACAGCCACAAAAAATGAGGACAAACAGCTATTCGAAGGATCAATTTCAGGGTAACAGGAGCCATCGAGACTTATTTCGATTGGGACACTCTGGTAAACTCTGTGTCACTCACTTGTCTTAATATCCGATGCTTTCCATATTTAAAGAAAAACAACTAATTACACTTTAGTAACAAATCTTCAATTGTATTTTGAAAACTCCTTGACCTACCTTATTGTGGCATGTGGCTCCATTTAGACACGGATGACTGAGACACTCATCCACATCGGAATCACAATGTATGCCCGTAAATCCCGGCGTACAATAGCACTTGTAAGAGCCCCTCTCATTCTTGCATATGCCATTACCACAAATCTTCGGCTGCAGCACACACTCATCCACATCGTTCCCGCAATTGCGTCCCGTCCAGCCACGCGTGCACTTGCACTCATAGTCTCCATTAGGTAGATCCAAACATTCTCCACCATTCTGGCAGGGCTGAGTGGCACACTGATTGCACACCTTATTTTCAGGACAATTGCATTGGTTTTGCTGACAAACCATTGGCTCTTGGCAGTTAAGTGGAGAACAATTGTCGGCCTTTTCGCAACGATCACCGGAGTAACCTACAGAGCAGTAGCAATGGGTGCCATTCATAGAGCAGGTGCCACCATTCAGACACTTGCCATTTGTGGCATTGCAATTGATGGGAGTTAGCAGGGCAGCGGCGCCATCGCCTGTGCTCAGTTGACAGTTGTAACCTAAATGGATGTAAACAATTGAGGTTAGTTTTGGTTGTTAGGTTTTCAGACTAAATATTTAGTGCTCTTTTAGACCAGTCTACTGGTTATCACTTTGCTAAAATACAAGATGCTACATATTTACAGTTAGCATTACCAGGGTAGCACTAAAAGTTTTTTTCTAAAATACAAAAGAAAGGAAATGGAAAAGAGCTTATGGTTACTAGGAATGCCCGGGCATGTTCTCAAATCATCTACATACTTCAGTAAACCAGTTTTTAGATATGATTTATGATAAAATATAGAGGTTGACATGTATGGGACATATGCTTCTTTTACGTGCAGGCAGATCAAATTCATTTTCAATTTATGGCACGCCCCCACCCGCCCCCGCAATTGAAAAAACGCGGCCTGTCTCCCAGTTGTCAGTAGACTTAACCATTATTCTTTCATTGTTCCTTAACATATTTTTTACCTCAATCTTCTTATTAAATTGTTTCGAAAGGAAATATAAGGGGTACCAAAAAGAATGAGGCGCGGCAATATTATAAAAAGGGATGTCTGATATACTAACAGGTTTCGAAACACACTCACTTATAATTTATTGAAAAGGAAAATAATCTTTGAGTACTATCCAATGGAAGCTTTTTTAATTTTACCAAAATTGATAAAGCTGGTCTTGGAATACATTTAAAAGTTTTTGAAAAAGGTCAATTGGATTGTGGGAGATTATTACTTATGTTTTAAAATCAATATAGTCTGTTTAGACCATAATGGCAATATAGTCATTTTGACTTTCACGTTGAACTGAATCGCTGTGTTATTATCAGTTCTAAGCCAAAGATATTGTTTAGTTCTTTTCATCAATGATTGTGAAAAAAATATTTGTGAATATCGTAAATTGGTAACAGCGACAAATATAATAAAATGAAATTGGAATTAAAATGCCTATATATACGTACAATTTTAGTGACTTTTTAGACCATTCCTTATATTGCCATCTACAAATTCTTCTAATAATTCAAGTAGTTTTACTCAATTGAAAATTGTGCCAATTTTGCGGACTTTTGAACTCAAAAGTCATCTTCCGAAATTTTCCGGTCTTCCACTATAATCCACATACTTCGAAAAAATTACATTCTGAATTTCACTATATAATATGAATTTAGACCGGTTTGCTCTTAATATATAAAGTTGTTTTTATTTCTTTTCTTTCTGACTTATTAAATTAATCTAAAATTTAAAATCAGAAGAGCTCGATTAAATAGTTATAATGTAGATGTTACACCAGTGTTTTAAACTCAGGTTTAAGGGATTTTAAAATCAATTTTGGCATAAGATTTCTGATTTCAGATTTGGAAGTTGCAAACTTTGTAGCCTTTTGAGACGGATGAAATTTTGAAAGCGGACCAAGTTGGGGATTATGCGAAAAAATTCGCATTTCAAGTTCGACTGTGAAATTTATCGCTAACTTACTTCAACACTGCCAGAAATAAAAAAGGACGATTTGAGATATTGATGCAGAGTTATTCCCCATGTCGTGTTCTATATTGAGAACAATTTTCATATAGCCATCTTTTGAAGTCCCCGAGTGATATAAAATGTCGGTAAATAATTTTACAGGTTTATTTTCATGATCCAACAAAACCGACATTTCGCAGTTATGATACATACAATATTATGAGAAAATCCTTCCTATTTTTATTGAAGCTTCATATTTATACCCTTGCAAAGGGTATTATAATTTTGCCCAAAAGTTTGCAACGCATAGAAATATTCATTTCCGACCCCATAAACTATATATATTCTTGATCAGGGTGTCGAGCTGAGTTGATGGAGCTTTGTCCGCCCGCCCGTCCGTCTGTCTGTCTGTTTCTACGCGAACTAGTCTCTCAGTTTTAAAGCTATCAAGCTGAAATTCTTCACAGAGTCTTCTTTTTGCTGCACACTACTAATATGTCGGAACCGACCGGATCGGATGACTATATCTCATAGCTCCCATAGGAACAATCGGTCGGAAAACTAGTTTTAGTAGAAAAACTGTTTTCTTTTCAATGGAAACGTCTCAAACTTTGTAATCGTAGGTTTTAAATGTTTTTTTATAATCCTGCCGATTTTTATTAAAATCGGAGAACTATATGATATACCTGCCATACAAAAGATGGGTCTGAAAAACAGTCTTAGTTAAATTAGTTAAAAACTAATTTTGTTTTTAATGGTAGCATCCTTCAATTTTGTATTTGTTTGTTTCTCGTGCTTTTACATAATTGTACAAGTTTTTGTCCAAATCAGATGACTATATCATATAGCTCCCATACGAACGATCGGTCGAAAAATGGGGAAAAGAGTATTTTTTGAAAATATTTAAGCGAGCACTTGCAAGGGTATAAAAACTTCGGCACAGACGAAGTTAGCTTAGCTTTCTCGTTTTGAATTTCTTTAATAAGCATTTTAAATGTTAAATATGTTACCAAATTGACTCAAAACTAATATGTAGTTATATTTCGTTTTTATACCCATTACTCGTAGAGTAAAAAGGGTATACTAAAGTCGTGCAAATGTATGTAACAGGCAGAAGGAAGCATCTCCGATATCATAAAGTATATATATTCTTCATCAGCATCAACAGCCGAGTCGATATAGCCATGTCCGTCTGTCCGTCCGTCCGTCCGTCCGTCCGTTCGTCTGTATGAACACCTAGATCTCAGAGACTAGAAGAGCTAGAGCAACCAAATTTTATACGTAAGCTAGTATTGTCTGTAGGCAGATCAAGTTTGTTTCAAATTTTGGCCACGCCCCCTCCCGACCCCGCAATAAAAAATATTGAATAACTCCCACAATTTTTAAGATTTTGCAGTGTAGTCTATGTGGCCAATATCTACAATCTCACAAATTTTCAAAAGGATCGGATAATAAATAGCCGAGTTAAAAAAATGTTGCATACTTATCCGAGCTGAGCTGAGTAACGGGTATTTCGAAGTCGGGCAGGGCCGACTTTAACATTCGCTCTCGTTTATTTCTAAAATCAATCGAGAACTTTAACCGCGATTTTCTTAAAACGGATTATTTTGAGTTATGAAATAAGGTAAGTGTTGAAGTTGAAGTAAGTGAGCGATATGTACGGAATAAAGCTGTATTTTTACTTTTTTTATGAGATGAGTGGAAAACACCTGAGTTGGCTGTGATAAAAATCATATGAGATATCAGAAAATGAAACAGATATCAGCTATACAGATTCGAAATAATAATAAAAAGCTAAGAACTTATTTGAGGCTTGACTTAGAGAATATAGTTTATAATGAGACTTCTAGTCGTTGCAACTTCTACCTATTAACGAGGAGGGACACAATGGAAAGCAACCGTAAGCTAATTACTAAACTAATATTTTTGTTACAGTGCAATTATTATTGGCCGTGTTTACTAGCACATATCAATCATCTATCATAAGTCATCAATAACCAAGTAAGAGGGTTGCAGCTTATGAACTAAGGAAGCCTTCGGTTTTTTATACTCTGTACCGTAAGAACATAGAGTATTATAAGCCTGTGCAAAAGTATGTTACAGTCAGAAGTTAGCATCTCCGACCCTATAAAGTATATCTATTCTTGATCGGCATCAACAGCAACAGATATCAGAGACGGTAAGAGATAAAGGTTTGACATGTATGGGACATATGCTTCTTATGTCTGCAGGCAGATCAAGTTTATTTTCTATTTTGGTGTCATATCTTTCACAGTTTTGAAGATAGATGGCTTGTTCCTTCCTTGTTCGTTAATTAGCAAGATAACTTATCGATCCGCCAAAGGAATGGAGAAGATCGGATGAACGGTTTTCGAGTTATGATCAAAAGACTGTTCGCTGTACTGCCGCATGAAAATTTATGCTGAGCGTATAATTTTCTTGGTACAGAGTATGTTATAGTCGGGCTTGACCGACTTTCTTTCTTGTTTTTTTTAGTAGTTAGATATTAAGCCTAAGTTAATATATTTTACGTCACGTGGTTCTAACTTGAAAATTGTGACATAACCACATCGACTCGGCTGTTTATGCTGATTGTGTGAGTAAATACGCATCCGCAAGAAGCAGTTGGGCACCTCTGTTTTTTCTCCAAGTTCCAACTTGAACAGTAGCGGATCTAGGGGGGCTATGGGGGCTGAAGCCCCCCCAGAGCCCAATTGTGCAAGTTCACCAAATATATACAAAGCCGACATTCTAGATTCTAGTTCAAAATATGTTTTCAAATAATGATCTCATACGAAATGTAAATGAAGACTTATATAACACCAATAAATAAACATGATTCGTTTTCAAAACAAATTTTCTTGAGCACCCTTAGCCCCCCCAAAGGCAAATCGTAGATCCGCGGCTGAACTTAAACATCCCCTTTTTCCTGTACACACTTTTTCAGGTGATGTTTGTTGTCGAAAGTCCAACGAGAATGTATACAACACATTCGAAAGTCCGATGGCTAGATCATTTTGCTATGTAGAAACGGTAATCTACAGTAATATGGACTCCAACATTGCCAACATTTCGACATGATTGCACATCACCTGCGTTCACCAGCACAATCTAACAAAATGTTTGGATTTTTTGTATTAAAATTTTATCCATTCTTATTGTTAAATTTAAGATAGATTCATGCGGAAAGTCAAGAAAATTATAACACAGCTGTCTAAAAGTTTTAAGAATGAAACGGTCTAAGTTTAATCTCGGACCCTCCAACCTTTAAGATGTCATTTGTTTACTTTGAACCAGAGGTACACAGAGTATATTAAGTTAGTGCAGCCACAAGTGTATATATTCTTGATCAGCATCAACAGCAACAGTCGATATAGCCATGTCCAGGCAAATTAAGTTAATTTAAAATTTTTACCACTCCCCTGCAATTTAAGAAAAACATCATATCTCTCACCTACTGGACATATTTACTTATCAGTTTTAGATGAAGAATGATTGTAGAGTTAAAGAAAAAAGAAACATTTATGATGGGCAGCACAAGCTGGAACAGCGATGGGTATCATCCGGTCCGGCTGGTGTTCCATAGGTACTTTTGTTCTAGCAACACACATCGACAAAAATTGTTACAGTTGGCGAGTGTACGAAGCCAACTTTACGAAGATTTTTTTGTAGGCGGAAAATTAAAGAGAAAATAATTAGAACTTATAAGCGAACGGTATAGATTCTCACCTCGTTCGCTTTCCTACTGAGCAAATTCATGAAGATTGCCGCATAGTGTAAAGCACCACTTAGTTGCCTAAATTTTTTTTAAACTTCAGCAAATAAGGACATGTTCATTCTGAACACAATAACACATATTCAATTAGCGCTTTTAAAAAGTCTCTTTCATGGCAAAACTAATGATTTACAATTGTTTTGCATTAAGTTCCGCTTGGACTTTGCCCATTATGAGGACGTGCTAAATAAATACAATCTGAAGTCACAGTATAACCTAGCTCTTCACAAATTAGGCCCACTGGGACTAAATCTTGTTTCGGGAATCCACCTTTAGTATTTAAGTACGAAAATTATTTAAATATTTTCTATAAATTGTTGTAACTTTTCACATACTTTCAGATGCATTATGTTTGATTTACAAAAGAATAAAAACTTTTAGGGCAACCTCTGGTTATATTTCTGGGAAACAAAGCCAAACCTGTGTATCCACTAGCACAAATACAGGAATAATTGCTACCATATCCAAGACAGGTGCCACCATTCAGGCAGTTTTCGGGGGGACATGCGTTCAGATTCAATGAGGCCGAGCGTTGGGTTGGTGTTGGTTGTTGTTGTAACTGTTGTTTGTTTATTTTACTATTTGTTGTTGTTGTTATTGCAGGAATTTTTGTTGTTGTAGTTGTTAAAAGAGTTGTTCTAGCTGGGGTAGGAATTAGCATGGCTGTTGTTGGTGGTGGTAATAGTAGTTCTGGTGTCGGTGTGGTTGTTGTAGGCAGACAATGACCAATGGGGCCTAAGTTAATACATATAGCCATATAGTAGATATATTTTATAGAGCATACAATTAAATGGTTGCATGAGTAAATGGAAGATACACTATGCGATATTCGGGATGACAAAGAAGCGGCAAAGCTAAGATGGCAGAATCAGGTTTGGGAAGCTCGTTCATAGATTTCTGACCGTCTGTACCGTTGCACTACCACCTACTCAGTTTTAGCTCACAACGCTTCCGCTTGAGCCACTCGGGTGAAATATAGCGTTTCTTTTTTTCGCTGGCGCACAATGCCGCATCGACTAGTATGTCCTCATCCAAAGTAGTAGACAGCTCCACATTGGTAGCTTTTGTTTGTGTTAAATTTTAGACCATGACCGCAAGCAAATTTAAAATGTTTGTATGTACACAATGAAGAACCTTCCCAGAAATATCAACCATTGTCTTGGTACTCACCCGAGGTTCCAGGCTTACACACGCATTTGCCGCCTATGCACTCTGAATCGATGGGACATTGTTGGGCACAAGTTGGTCCCAGTTGACACAACTCTCCACTAAACTCTTGCGGACAGATGCACTGAAACCCAATAGTTTTATCCACACAAGTTCCGCCATTAAAGCACTGTTGGGTCTGACAGCTGATAGGTTTGTCACAGATTTCGCCACCCCAACCGTCCAGACACTGGCAGGTATACCAGCCGTAGGTATCAAAGCAGCGGCCACCATTCAGGCAAGGATTCTTCTCACACTCATCAATGTTGGTTTGACAAAAGGCTCCCATGTAGCCAGTCCCAGAGCAATCACAGCTGAATCCATTGATCCGATCTATGCAGCTGCCATTATTCTGGCAAGGTTGTGAGGCACATTCATCCGTGTCGACCTCGCAACGCGCCCCTGCATAGCCCTTGGGACACTCACATGCAATACTCGAACTGCCACTGAGCACCACACAGGCTCCATTGTTCAGGCAGGGACTGGTCTGGCACAGAGGGTGTATATTCACTTCAGTCTCGCAGTGCTGACCACTGTGATTGGCATCGCAGAAGCACTGATAGTCGCCGCGAGAGTTTTCCAGACAGCTGCCGCCATTGGAGCATGGATTCTTCGCACATGGTGAGCCATTGTCCTTCTGACAATTCTTGCCAGAATAACGAGCCGTACACCGGCATTCATAGCCATCGACATTGGAGGTGCAAGTGCCATGACCCATGCAGGGATCGTTGAGGCAAAAATTATCCTGTATTCGTGTAAAGAGCTCGTGTTCAGTGCAGGGTCCCGGTGTGAGAGGACAAGCGCCAAATACCACATTCTGTATAGTCATGGAGCCATTGATAAATTGCAGTCCAGGGCCATCTAATAGACAGCCGGAGAAAGAGTTGCCCAGTATTAAAATGGCTGTCTCGCTGCCTATATCCTGATTGGTCAGGAACTGGCTGTTATAGGTGGAGTTGGCTGGTGGTGGGAAGAAATAAAGGACGTATTAGAGATTGGAAATTCAAATGTTAAAAAAGCATAGCAGTTTTGGTGAAAGTACTACAATGTTCGCAGAAAACATGCTAAAGTATTACTCTCATCAAGTCCCTGCCAATAAATTTTGATATTAGACACAATCTTCTCCTGCTGCTTTCTATGATTTTCTAATCTCAATTAGTTCTATCATCCTTTATTTATTAATTATAAGTATTTACTTTGCACCATTCACGTTTTCCTAACACATCGCTAATTTGAAGGCAATTTATCACTTACCCAGTATAGTTGCTGCACGATCCACATGCAAATAGAGATTCCCGTACTCGTATTTGAACTGCAGCGTATGCCAGCGATTGTCCAACAGTTGATAGGGCAATTTCACATCCAAACGATGGTTCGGTCCAACCACAGCCGGTCCAGCCAAGGAGATTTGCAGAAAATCGTTGAGCACTGAGATTACAATTGAGTTTTTGTTATGTTGCTGAGCAAGTATTTCCCCGCCGCGGCACGAGCGAAAACTAATTGCTGAATGATCCCAAATGGGCATGGGAGTTACCAGGCGGAGGTAAGCGGAGCCATTAAAGTATGCCTCCTTGGTATGAATTTCCACTGAGGCAACATCTGCAAGAAAAGAAGAGATAGTTTCAGAGTGTTGTCCAAACGCTTGACAAGGTTAGTACTAAGGGCGGGCTCTCGTTTAGATAATCGCATTTGATTCCCCGAGCTGGGGTCTGGTTGAGAGGAAAGCTTTTGTAACCGTAGACTTCCTCATTTCGCGATTGTCGCTTTTCGTCTTGTTGGGCACAGCACAGCACTTGGCCAATGGGCTTACATTGGCTTACATTTTCTGCAGATGATTTCCAATTTCAATTTGTTTCTCTGCTAAGAAAGTGTTCGGCTCTAGCATTGACCAAATAAGACAAGTGGCCGGCACATGCCACTTAAATGGTAATCAGCTAACTGGGCTCACAACTTTCATTTGTGCTGGCGGCAGCAGCCACGCAGAATCAATCCTCAATTCCCATATGCGTGTCATGAAAGAAGACTCCACTGCGACTTGAAGTGTTTTGCTTAACGTACAGCAAAAACGCAAACAACCAAACTAACGAGCTGTTTGTGAAATGCACGAGGCGTAACAAGAGCAAAAATCCAAACACCAGCCCAAACGTCTTTACTTAGAGTAAAATAGTTTTCTATACCCTGTAAAGCAGCGAAAAAAATCAAAACGGAACTAAGCTGGAAGAAAGTTTGCGGACTTCATAAGTGAAAGAGGAAATGAGTCGAATAAGTAAGTTTTTAACAGCACAAATTAACATATTCCAAGCAAGTTAGCAAACAAAACAAAAAATAAATGGTTATTGACCAATAAGGCAAACGGAATGAAACACGAACAATAGTACACCTATAAAAATCATTGTCCATAATTTACCAAAATGTGAGCTAACCTGGGTTGTCCTCAATTCCACATTATTTATATTTTTTTTAGATTTTAACCTTCAATCGATATGTGTAAGGGATGCTTCAGATAAATTAAGTTGTTAGAACAGCACAGATTCTCTTTAAAAAATTTTTTTTGACTCTACAGACCCCCCCTGAAGGGGCCAAGGCCGAGCTTCTTCCAATCTCTTGTCTTGTGTACTTCTTATTTTTCACAAGATAAGGGGATATACAGTTTAACGCCGAACGTGAAAGTTTGGGAATTTGGCATCAGCAACAGCTAGTGGAGGTGACTGGGAGTGTAAATTTTTAATGAAAAAACCTTTTCCTCAGATGTTCCGAGAAATAGATCGAACCCACGACCAACTGCACAGCAGTCACATACACAAGCCGCTTTATCACACCCGGCCTATGATTAACCATATTTGATATGACAATTAAAAATGTTATTTTAAAATTCTATGTCAAAAAAACAGAATTGCAAACAACTCAAAAACGAGAAAGCCAAGCTAACTTCATCTGTGCCGAAGTTTTTATACCCTTGCAAGTGCTCGCTTAAATATTTAAAAAAAATACTTTTTCCCATTTTCCGACCGATCGTTCGTATGGGAGCTATATGATATAGTCATCCGATTTGGACAAAAACTTGTACAATTATGTAAAAGCACGAGAAACAAACAAATACAAAATTGAAGGATGCTACCATTAAAAACAAAAAAGTTTTTCTAACTAAGACTGTTTTCAGACCTATCTATTGTATAGCAGCTATTCCATATAGTTGTCCGATTTTAATAAAAATTGGTTGGATTATAAAAAAACATATAAAACCTACGATTACAAAGTTTGGAGACGTTTCCATTGAAAAGAAAAAAGTTTTTTTCTCTAAAACTAGTTTTCCGACCGATTGTTCCTATGGGAGCTATGAGATATAGTCATCCGATCCGGTCGGTTCCGACATATTAGTAGTGTGCAGCAAAAAGAAGACTCTGTGCAAAATTTCAGCTCGATAGCTTTAAGGCTGAGAGGTTAGTTCGCGTAGAAACAGACAGACAGACTGACAGACGGACAAAGCTCAATCGATTCAGCTCGTCACCCTGATCAAGAATATATATAGTTTATGGGGTCGGAAATGAATATTTCTATGCGTTGCAAACTTCTGGGCAAAATTATAATACTCTTTGCAAGGGTATAAAAATAATACAAATTAAGCAAAACGAAGCCAAATAATTCGGAATTGGGAACAGCAATGCTTCTCCATGATTCTGCCAAGTTTGGTCGAAATCGGACATCTAGTATATCTATCTAGTACAGCTGCCATAGAAAAGTAAGATTAAAACAAGAAAGAAAGTCGGTCAAGCCCGACTATAACATACTCTGTACCAAGAAATTTTGTCTTTTGATCATAACTCGAAAACCGTTCATCCGACCTTCCTTATTCCTTTGGCGGATCGATAAGTTATTCTAATAACTAAATATGTCCGGAAGGAACAAGCCATCTATCTTCAAAACTGTGGGAGATATGACGTTTTTTCTAAATTGCGGGGGCGGGAGGGGGCGTGGCCAAAATTGAAAATAAACTTGATCTGCCTGCAGACATAAGAAGCATATGTCCCGTACACGTCAAACCTCTATCTCTTACCATCTCTAAGATCTGTGCGTTCATACGGACAGACAGACGGACGGACAGACGGACATGGCTATATCGACTCGGCTGTTGATGCTGATCAAGAATATATATACTTTATGTGGTCGGAGATGCTTCCTTCTGGATGTTACATACTTTTGCACAAACTTATAATACTCTATGTACCTACGGTACAGAGTATGTACAAAAAATAGTCTTAGTGAGAAAAATTGTTTGTTTTCAATGTAAACCTATTTAAAATTGTCATATATTTATTTAACAAGCTTTCACACAATTCTACAAAGCTTTGTCAAAATCGGATGACAATAGGTTATTGCTGCCATATGAATGATCGGTCGAGAAACTAGTTTTAGTGAGAGCAACTATTTTGTTTTCAAAGAAAACTTCTTCAAAATTTATATTTCTTAGTTTGCTATTCTTTTGCATGATTTCACTAAGTATGGTCGAAATCGGACATCTTATAGTAAAGCTGTCATACAAAAGTAGAGTCAGAAGAGTAGACTTGGTGAGAAAAACTTGTTTGTTTTCAGCAGGGTTCGAAATGACTTAACTATTGACTAAGCCAAAATGATTTTTGGACTACGACTACGGAATCAAATCATAAAAACTAAAAATGAAATAGTGTTTATAAAATATAATTTAATCAACTAGGCTTAGAGAAATGAACAAAAACTAAACTAAATGTTAGTCATTAGTCGTTTTGTTACATTTGACTATTGACTATTTAGTTGTTTCAGTTGACTTGACTTGACTTGACTATCAATTGAGAAGTCGTTTTGAAACCTTTTACTAACGACATCGGAAATCTGTAAAATAAGTTGGCCTTGAAAAATAGACTACTACTAATAATAAACCAAACCAGAACCTACTACGATCATTAATTATGTAAATTTGTTTTAGAGCACAAGTAAGAATTGTTTATTCTTCAGATTCGAAAATTCGATCGATCAATAAATGATGGATTGAGTTTGACCAATAAAATGTTTTCCAACGTATCTTGATTAAGGCGATTGCAGTTTTTAGAGAGGATTAACTTAAGTTGGGAAAATGCCCGCTAAATTGATACCTAAAATTTAAAGATTAGATTATCGCATATATAGGTAGGTAGGTAGTTCCGGCTGACCCCAGATGGGGTCACACATAGACCTTAGGGTCCTTAATGAGGCCGGGTGAT
Source organism: Lordiphosa fenestrarum (assembly GCA_035044985.1). NCBI lineage: Eukaryota > Metazoa > Arthropoda > Insecta > Diptera > Drosophilidae > Lordiphosa > Lordiphosa fenestrarum. The sequence goes on along the minus strand of JAWNNO010002321.1, from coordinate 181,225 downwards.
TATTTGGGTACGTTTGTCTTAGAAGTCCAGGAGGATTATCGCATATATATATACGTAAACATTCATTATAAATACCTGTGTGGGTAGAATTGCAAAACAAACATTTGCACTTGGAAATCGGTCTCTTCTGTCGGTATATACCGTTCTTTGTTGGATTATTACTCCGAAAAAATTTGATATATGTTTTTAAACCAAATCGGAAATTAACATAACAAAAAAATCACAACAATGATTGACAACCAATATTATTTTAATTTGAAATTTTCAAATGAAACTAAACGACTACTCAGTTGATAGTCAAGGCAAGTCAAAGTCAACTGAAACAACTAAATAGTTAATAGTCATTTGTAACAAAACGACTAATGACTAACATTTAGTTTAGTTTTTGTTCATTTCTCTAAGCCTAGTTGTTCAAATCATATTTTATGAACACTATTTCATTTTTAGTTTTTATGATGTGTGATTAAAGTCAAGTTTATGGTCTTAGTCGATTTACAAATATTGACTGAATGTTAGTTCAGTTTTTAGTCAAAATTTCAGACTATTGCTAACATTTAGTCAGCAATTCGAACCCTGGTTTTCAGTTCAAATTAGTTAGACCATGAAAGAAAGTCGATCAACCCCGACTATAACATACTCTGTACCAACAAAATTATACGCTCAGCATAAATTTTGATGCTGCAATAGCAGCTGAAAGCAGCGCTGCTACTGCGCTGCAGCAGCGAACAGTCTTTTGATCATAACTCGACAATCGTTAATCCGATCTTCACCATTCCAATGGCGGATCAATAAGTTATCTTGATTACTGAATATGTCTAAAAGGAACGAACCACCTATCTTTAAAATTGTGGGAGATATGACTTTTTTTCATATTGCGGGGGCGGGGCCAAATTTGAAAATAAACTTGATCTGCCTGCAGACATAGGAACCATATGTCCCATACATGTCAAACCTCTATATCTTACCATCTCTGAGATCTGTGCGTTCATACGGACAGACAGACGGAGAGACGGACATGGCTATATCGACTCGGCTGTTGATGCTGATCAAGAATATATATACTTTATGGGGTCGGAGATGCTTCCCTCTGGCTGTTACATACTTTTGCACAAACTTAATATACTCTATGTACCTACGGTACAGAGTATAAAAACCTGCTGCAAGGGTATATAAACTTCGGCCTAGCCGAAGTTAAGTTTCCTCTATTTTTCTCAATTGACACGCCCAACTTAAGTGCCAACATCATTAAGCATGAACAAAACATTGAGCTATTCTCCCTAAAAAAGATATTAACAACTGTTTCTTTTATGGCACCGCTTAAAATTCGCCTTTGCTCTCCAGACAAGTTCTCGGATGTCTCTTTGTTGAGCTAGCTACCAGTTTGTAGCGGAGTCAAAGTCAAGTCATTGTCGAGTCATTCATAAGTCGAACAAACGGTTTAAATAGAATTTCGTATGTTTGTGATTATGAAATATTTCGTCGTTCCGTTTTGGTTTACGGTCTAAACACAAAAGTCAATGCTATTATAGCAAAGCGCATGCCTAGCCATACATATAACGTATAAGTAAATCTTACTCAGGCTTGAGTATTACGTACATGCTTTTCAAAATGGCATTTTTCTCATTTGACGGCGTCTCTGTCTCTTTCTAAATATTTTTCTGCACAGTTTCGTACGTGAGTATAATATAATTATGAGCTACTTTACCTACGGCTTACTTACTTTGCCTGGCCTACAAACTGGGTAACTGCGAATACAAAACGAACTGACCAAATGACCAGCCAAAATCGTCTTTAACTACAAATAAAATGTGGTGTTTTCCGAAGGAAAGGCGACAAAATCGATGGCCTCATAATGACAAACCGACCGACTCGAGGTCTTTTCTAAGCGCTTTCTAAGCCAAGTCAAGCCCTGCTACGGGTCAGGGCAGCCCAAAAGGGCAGAAGGTGCTAAAACCCGAGGTCTAAAAGAACAAAGAAGTAATGCTAGTACTTGCATTTGTATCGGTATGTGACACTTTGTTAACAACAGCATTTATGATAGAAGCGCGTCGAAACACAATTGTAGAGCTGAGCTAATATATGGAATTTGTATGCATCTTTAATAAATCTTCACTTAAGTTGAGTTTTGTTGTAGGGCAAATGTAATAATAATAATTAAAGTATGATAGAAATAAATACTGCAACTTGGAACATTCGTTTTAGTGGCTTAGTCTTTATAATTCACTTGAAATGAATACACAATCTAGAAATGCCACCTCGACCATAATTTGCGAACCGCAAATTAAGTAATTTCTTAAAGCTCCAATTTGAAACTAAACTTATATCAGTTTGATATTTTCGAACAGGTCATTTTCATGTGAATAATATCGGCTTTTTATTGCTATTAGAAAATATATTATTAGGCACAAAAAAAAAACTATATGGTATAGCTGGCATATAAAAGATAGGCCTGAAAAACAGCCTTTTTTAGAAAAACTTTTTTGTTTTTATGGTAGCATCCTGCAATTTTGCAATTGCTTGTTTTACATGCTTTTGCCCAATTTTACAAATTTTTGTCCAAATCGGATGACTATATCATATACAAGGTTCAACATTTATTGGAAAGGTTGGTTCATGGCACTTATTTATGAAAAACGATTTCGGTCAAATGACCGCCACGGCTGATTTGGCAGTCGCCCATTCGATCTACCCAATTTTTGAGAACATTTTCAATTGTTTCGGCACGTATGTCAGAAATAGCAACTCGAATTCGACAACTCATCAATTGGTTCAGGATTGTTTGCATAACATTTCACCCTAGCCGCCCCCCAAGGATAATAGTCTAACGGTGTCAAACCACAGCTTCTTGGCGGACAATTCACATCTCCATATTTGCTGATTATTCGATTTTCGGAGATAGGGCGACGAAAACGATTCGGATGGTCAATTGGCTTTAGCTGCTGCACCAATTGAACTTTTTATGGCTTCATGACAAGGTCTTTATACAAAATTCGCATCACAGAAGTGCGCGAAAGTCGATGGCGAGTTGACGTCGATGGTTGTTCACGCACATTTTCAACAATCGCAGCAATGTTTACGGTCGAGCGCACCGGACGAGTACGTACACGGGTTGGTTTATCCACCACGAACTCGCTTCACGAATTGATCCACAAACTGAGTTTTCGGAACATTTCTTTTGGCTAAGTGTTTTTTTAAAATTTAGCAGAGTCGAAGACTCACCACTTTGGAAATATGTTTTTGATACTTCCCAACTTTCCAAATGGTTAATTAAATATTAGTCGCTTTCCGAATGACATTTAACGTTTTTAAAGTCAAATTATGAAAAGTTCCAATTCCAAACACTCGATGGACCACCCTGTAGCTTACATACGAACGATCGGTCGGAAAATGGGTCGTTGGAGGAAAAAATCAGTTTTGAAAATATTTAAGCAAGCACTTGCAAGGGTATGAAAACTTCGGCGCAGACGAAGTTAGCTTAGCTTTCTCGTTTTTGTCTGATTTGATTATAGGAACAGCTTCTTATATTAATTGTTTACCAAGATGAGTTTTCTATATTTTCGTTTCGAGTCAAATAAAAAAGCAATTAAAAATATACGTTTTAAAAAATTGCAGATCCCAAACGCTCTCCACATTCAGTTCATTAATTACCCCATTCAACACGTTGCTAATCGTATTATCACCAAACTATAATTAAAACCTAATCGCAACATGTTTTCACTTTCCCATTAATAGAGAAATAGAAATTAAAACTAAAACGCAAGCGCGACAATTAAAACGCAACTAAAAAATTTCAAGCTAAGACCAAAAAAATAAATAAAATAATTTATGCAACTTCTGAACATCCGACAAGCAAAAATGAAATTTTTCGTAGGTGTTTTGTTACACAAAGACAAAAAATAACAAAACTAAAAAGTATTTAGAGCAAAAATTAAAAGCAATATCAGTGTGTGGGTTGACTTGGTGAGGCAACGAAACAATTGAAGTATGACCAAATGCAGAGAGATCCGCAGCCGGGCAACCAACCAAAGCCAAACTGTAGTCCCAGCTAGCAACGTGCCAGGTTTTTTGTTGTTGTTTTGTTGTGGCCACTTAAGGGAAAACAGGCAGAAGGGTGGTGAATGTTTCTAGCCGAATTGCAGCAACCACAGAAAGTTGTGGGATGAGCTCAGCAAAAATCGCGGCAAAACATGCAATGGTCAAATGCGGCCAGCGGCAACATGGGTTAAGCCAGTACATGCTGGTATGTTTGTACGAGTGAGTCGTGCTTTTTTGCATATGCTAGTACTGATTAGTCATACAAGCAGAATGCAAAGCTGAGCTAATTTACATACATACAATGTACTTATGTTGCAGTGAATTTCGCATGCAGGCAGAAATGTTGCAATGTTTTGGTAAGTGGGACTCTCCCTCTCTCGCTCTCTCGCTCTCTTTGTTGGCGTGGGCGTGTTTGGAGTATTCCCTTTGGTCTTTCAAAGCATTTAATTTGCATAAATCACTTTTCCTGCAATTGCATGCCAATTATAAGTAAAATACTAGTGTGAACCACGTTTGTGAAATGAAAGCGAATAAATTGAAGGTGTTTCCCCTTTGAAAACTTTAAAGATTGAATTTCATGTTGGATATTCCCGGAGTTGGATAAAGTGAGCTTTAAATATTCAATTCTTATACTTTTAGGAGTTAAAGAAACTTTTCATCTAAAGATGTTTATAAATATATCACCAATGACTTGTGTTCTGATCTAGGCTGCAAACCGATTCCTAATCGCATTCGTTTTGGGTTTCTTGGGTCACTCAAGCATGCGTGCACTTGACAGATAGGTGCTATCTTTTAGTATTTCACGTCCTCCTTAACAAAAGTCGAGCCGAGTAGGCTTACATTTTACCAATTTGCGGTAGCATTCCAAAAAATATTAAGAAATATCTGCTAAAGATATGCAATAGTTCATTGTTTGATGGACAACCTTAGCTTTGATAAGTAAATGAGACGGTCAGCAATCAAACCTAAGTCTTTACGAAGGGTTCGGATCTTCGGACCGAACCATTTACCGAACTATAATTGGTTCTAATAATAAAAATCGATTATAATACAATTCCGATAACGCAAAAATTAACTTTGCTGAAAATTTAAGGAAAAAGTTAATTTGCATTCTATTACATACTACTGTGAGCAAAAAGTAAGGTGTAAGGGTCAATTTAAGCTACGCGGGCCTAACAATTCGGGCAGGTTTTTTTTTTCTTGAGTTGGCAGGACTGTTGATGACATCTGTGCCAAATTTCATGTGAATGTCATTATCAGAAATATATTTACGCTTGTGTTTTCCAAACGACCAAGAGTGCATTTTTCGATTTTTACAATGTCTGAGCAGAGAAGTGCCATTAAATTTTGTTTGCGGAATGAAATTTCGGTTGCGGAAACGTTGAGGATGTTGCGGAAGGCCTTTGGTGATTCTACCATGTCACAAAAAAATGTTTATAAGTGGTACAAAGACTTCAAAGAGGGTCGAGAACGTGTGGATGACTTGAGGCGCTCCGGACGACCATCGACGTCAACAGATGACCAACACGTCAATGAAGTGGAGGAATTAGTGCGCAAAAATCGTCGGTTGACTGTTAGAGACCTTACTGATATGATCGGAATATCAGAAGGATCTGTGAAAACCATTTTGAAAGACCATTTGGGCCTACGAAAAGTCAAATCTCGTTTTGGTACCGAAAGTTCTTCATTTCTTGCAAAAAAGTCATCATTCGAGTCGATTGAGGAGATAAAAGCAAAATCGAAGAAAGCGCTGATGGCTATACCGAAAAGGGACTATTTGGCATGTTTCGAGGATTGGAAAAAACGTTGGCATAAGTTTATTTTATCGGGAGGGGATTACTTTAAAGGGGATGAAATTGATTTAGAAGAATAAATAAAGATTTTTCATTTTTACAAACAAATTCACCTTACTTTTTACCCACAGTAGTAAGCCAACAAAATTACCAACTCTGTGAGATGCAGACTTGTTGATATTCAATTATTTATAATTTATGTTCACTAATTTAAAAACGGATTTGGATTAAGCTCTATCATAAAATGTTTTATTATATTTGGAACCCACTCTAAGCTTAAATATATTTGAGCAACTTGCGACAGAGCACATATGATGCTAATATTATATGAATGTTATCTATTATCATTAAAAGTGCTAACATGAATGTATTTTGTTGCTGCAGTTACAGTAAAAAGCTGTGAACTTTCTTATGTTTATAACTTAGCTGTCGTTCATAAGATCTTTAACAATCCTTTTTCGGATCGATAAATAATCCTGATAACTAAGTAGATAGAAAATATGAAACATCTCTCTACAAAACTGAGGGAGCTATAACTTTTTCCAAATTGAGTGTGATTCAGGTGTGAAATGTTATTTCAGAGCAACTATCTTTTTGGCAACATTGTTTTGGCAGCTCAGCTGTTTTTATGTCACATGTTACTGTCAAACCTGTGGCCTTGACTGACATATGGTTTTAACAAGACGGTGCCACATTCCACACAGCATGCGAAACAATGGCCCACTTGAGAGGCGCGTTCGGTGAACAGTTTACTTCACTTTGGCCGTCTTTTTGACGGTCTAGATCGTACGATAACGCCCTAAGACTATTTTTTGTTCGAAGCCAAAATTGGAACCAGCGTATGAACCATTTGAGGCGCATCCGCGGTCAACATTTACATGAATTCATATTTAAATATTAAGTTATACACAGAGAAATAAATCCGTTCCGAAATGCTATAAATACTTTAGCCCACCTCTTCACCTCTGGTTGTTTTTCTTTTCTTAATTGGAATAAGTAAATGTTTATAAGCATTAAGAATAATAAAATATAAAAGTTTGTATTTGGTGCTGATCAAGAATATATATAAACAGAGGGAAAACCCGTGTTCAGAAAATAAGATTATTTCATCTCAAAACAAGAACAGAATGTGCTCTCAAATTTTTGAGAACAAATGTTCCGAATGTTCTTGAAATGAGCACAATTCAGCTCATCACCGATATGTATAAGTAGCCATTCAGACGTGCGGCTGCAGAAGTGGGCAATAGCCTAACGATCTAACACGTCCGCCGTCGCGTCGTTGCGCGCGGGGCGTCTGGGGCTCTACTCCCAGTAAGTCCGAACAATTTTTATACTCTGTACCGTAGGTACATAGAGTATTATAAGTTTGTGCAAAATTATGTAACATCCAGAAGGAAGCATCTCCGACCCCATAAAGTATATATATTCTTGATCAGCATCAACAGCCGAGTCGATATAGCCATGTCCGTCTGTCCGTATGAACGCACAGATCTCAGAGATGGTAAGAGGTTTAACATGTATGGGACATATGCTTCTTATGTCTGCAGGCAGGTTAAGTTTATTTTCAATTTTGGCCACGCCCCCTCCCGCCCCCGCAATTTAGTTTTGAAGATAGATGGCTTGTTCCTTCTGGACATATTTAGTTATTAGGATAACTTATCGATCCGCCAAAGGAATGAAGAAGATCGGATGAACGGTTTTCGAGTTATGATCAAAAGACAAATTTTCTTGGTACAGAGTATGTTATAGTCGGGCTTGACCGACTTTCTTTCTTGTTCTTTCTTTATTTTAATTATCTAAGGCAGGTAGGGTGTTGTACAAAGCGGAGGTCCCTGCGAACTTGGAGCTGGAATCGGACCTAGACTTGGAATTGGATCTGGTTCTGGACTGGAGCTGGCCCTGGTATCTGGGTCCTCCTGGACCTACATTTTTTTTTTGAGCTTAAAATGTTCTCAAAAACTGAACATTTCAACTCACATAAAGATTTTGCGTTCTCAAAAAAAATGTTCTTGAAGTGAGAAATTGTTCTTGAAGTGAGAAAATCCGTTTATGATTAGTTTTTGACACCGAATGTGCTCATATTGAGACCAATGTTCTCGGTTTATTCCCGCTGTGTAGTTTATGGGGTCGGAGATGCTTCCTTCTGCCTATTACATACACTTATACGACTTTAGTATACCCTTTTTATACCCTGTTCCCATTGAAAATGGGAAAAGGGGGATCATGAAGTTGTGCGAATGTATGTAACAGGGAGAAGGAAAATTTTCCGACCCCATAAAGTATATATATTCTTGATCAGCATGAACAGCCGAGTCGATATAGCCATGTCCGTCTGTCCGTCTGTCCGTCTGTCCGTCCGTCCGTCTGTCCGTCTGTCTGTCTGTATGAACGCGTCGATCTCAGAGACTATAAGAGATAAAGCCACAAATTTTTGCACGAAGGTAGATTTATGCTGTACGCAGATCAAGTTTGTTTCAGATTTGAAAAATTCCACCCCGTCCCCCTTTTATCCCCAAAAAACCTAGACCTCCTCTATAAATCCAAGACCTAAAAAGCCGTCAGATCCACAATTTTCAAGTTAGAGCCTCGTGGCTTAGTATACATCAAGCTAGGCTCAATATCTATCTATTCTGAAAAGTACAATCAGATCGGACTAAAAACACCGGAGCTTTAAGCGAAACAGTTGAGCTGATAAAAGCAGCCCCCCAGTTGTTGATCAGGACTAGAAAAGTATTGCCTACATTTAGGATGACATCTTCAAAAATTCAAAAACATATAAATGAAAATAAATGAACAGGGTATTTTGTGGTCGGGAAACTCGACTGCAGCGCCCTTACTTGTTACTCTACGAGTAACGGTTTTAAAAAGGTAGGGCCAAAATTTTCCGATCTCAGTACTGAAAATTTACCACCATAATTTTTGTGATTTTGACCAAAACGGCAAATGCAAGATCTAACAATTAAGGGCGCTGCCCCGACTACAAAATACTCTGTTCATTTGTTTTTGAATCTGAATACAAACGGGTTTTGTAACAGCCAAATGTCACCAAATTGGTTTTGATTTCGGTCTGTTTTTTCCGTTCACAAAAAATGAACGGTGGTCATGAAAACAGAAAAAGTGTTTATAGAAATATTAAAATTTTAATATTTTATTATTTTTAATGATTATCAACATAACTTTTTTTTCATTTAAGCGAAGAGACCCCACAAGAGGGGATTGAGGAGGGCTAATTAAATTATGTTTTACTTTTTTTTTGGGTTAAGAACTAATTACGCGTAATAGTTATACTATCATGTTCTAATTTGCATGCTTCGGCCTGCAATTCGGTTGACAGTGCTCACACTGGCGGTCGCGTGAGAACAAAATGATTTTGGCATATCGTGAACCAATGTTCATGAATTTAGAAAAAGCGGGCTTATCAGACTATCATGATCGAAATGTCATGATTTTGGTAAATTAAGAACAGATTTTATTCTCTGTGTTCGCAACATTATAAAGCGGATCTAGTCCTAACTAACTATAGGGCAATTGATAGAGGCACGCCTCTTTCAGCTTAATTGTTTCGCTTATAGCTCCGGTGTTTTTTTTCCGATCTGATTGTACATTTCAGAAAAGATAGATATTGAGCCTTGCTTGATGTTCATTAAACCACGTGGTTCTAACTTAAAAATTTTGGATCTGTCGGTTTATTGGGCTTAGGATTTAAATCGTTTTGATATGAAAATATTTATAATATAAGGTGCAATTTGATATTTATACCCGTTACTCGTAGAGGAAAAAGGGTATACTAAAGTCTTGCAAATGTTTGTAACAGGCAGATGGAAGCATCTCCGATATCATAAAGTATAAATATTCTTCATCAGCATCAACAGCCGAGTCGATATAGCCATGTCCATCTGTCCGTCCGTCCGTCCGTCCGTCTGTATGAACACCTAGATCTCAGAGACTAGAAGAGCTAGAGCAACCAAATTTTATACGTAAGCTAGTATTTTCTGCAGGCAGATCAAGCTTGTTTCAAATTTTGGCCACGCCCCCTCCGGCCCCCCCAATAAAAAATGTTGAATATCTCCTACAATTTGTAAGCTATCGAGCTCAGATTTTGCAGTATAGTGCATGTGGCCAATATGTACAATCTCACAAATTTTCATAAAGATTGAAAAAAACGAGAGCGTAAGTTAAAGTCGGCCCTGCCCGACTTCGAAATACCCGTTACTCAGCTCAGCTCGGATAAGTATGCAACATTTTTTTAACTCGGCCATTTATTACCCGATCTTTTGAAAATTTGTGAGATTGTAGATATTGGCCACATAGACTATACTGCAAAATCTGAGCTCGATATCTTAAAAATTGTGGGAGCTATTCAATATTTTTTATTGCGGGGGCGGGAGGGGGCGTGGCCAAAATTTGAAACAAACTTGATCTGCCTACAGACAATACTAGCTTACGTATAAAATTTGGTTGCTCTAGCTCTTCTAGTCTCTGAGATCTAGGTGTTCATACAGACGGACGGACGGACGGACGGACGGACGGACGGACGGACAGACGGACATGGCTATATCGACTCGGCTGTTGATGCTGATGAAGAATATACATACTTTATGATATCGGAGATGCTTCCTTCTGCCTGTTACATACATTTGCACGACTTTAGTATACCCTTTTTACTCTACGAGTAACGGGTATAAAAATGGCAGAGTTAAAAAAACGGTGCATACTTATCTCTATTACTCGTAGAGTAAAAAGGGTATACTAAAGTCGTGCAAATGTATGTAACAGGCAGAAGGAAGCATCTCCGATATCATAAAGTATATATATTCTTCATCAGCATCAACAGCCGAGTCGATATAGCCATGTCCATCTGTCCGTCCGTCCGTCCGTCCGTCTGTATGAACACCTAGATCTCAGAGACTAGAAGAGCTAGAGCAACCAAATTTTATACGTAAGCTAGTATTGTCTGAATGCAGATCAAGTTTGTTTCAAATTTTGGCCACGCCCCCTCCCGCCCCCGCAATAAAAAATATTGAATAACTAACATAGCATTGTAGTCTATGTGGCCAATATCTACAATCTCACAAATTTTCAAAAGGATCGGATAATAAATGGCCGAGTTAAAAAAATGTTGCATACTTATCCGAGCTGAGCTGAGTAACGGGTATTTCGAAGTCGGGCAGGGCCACCTTTAACTTACGCTCTCGTTAAACACTAATTGCATTGAGTAACGGGTATTTCGAAGTCGGGCAGGGCCGACTTTAACTTACGCTCTCGTTTAATTAAGCTTTTTGCATAGGAAGGCCGACTTGATCTTTTTATACCCTTGCAGAGGGTATATTGAAATTGTCCAGATGTTTGTAACGCATAGAAGAAAACATTTCCGACCACATAAAGTATATATATTCTTGATCAGCATGACGAGCTGAGTCGATATAGCCATGTCCGTCGGTCCGTCTGTTTCTATGCTATCTCCTCCGTCAGTTTTAAAGCTATCGCCACCAAACTTTGCACGAAGTCTTCTGGTCCAAATACGCTGCACATTTGTCGGAACCGGCCGGATCGGATGACTATAACATATAGCTGCCATAGGAACGATCGGTCGAAAAACTAGTTCTAGTTTTTAATGCTTCTCCATAATTTTGCCAAATTTGGTCGAAAACGGACATCTATATGGTACAGCTGTCATACAAAAGTAGAGTCAGAAAAGCAGTGTTTGAAAATGCTATGCTATTTCGTAGTTTTTTATTTTTGCTCCTGCTTCTGCTCTGAATGTGATAGGAGCACGAACGCTGAGCGTGAGCGTCTTCATCCAGATGAACCTAGCAAAAACCTCCTCTTGCTCAACAGAATGCAGCTTAAGTGGTTTGATTTTTATACCCTGTTCCCATTAAAAATGGGAAAAGGGGGATCATGAAGTTGCAACAGAAAGAAGGAAACATTTCCGACCCCATAAAGTATAATTGTCCGTCCGTCCGTCTGTCTGTATGAACGCGTCGATCTCAAAGATTATAAGAGATAGAGCCACAAATGTTAGCATGAAGGTAGGTGTATACCGTACGCAGATTAAATTTGTTTCAGATTTGGAAAATTCCCCCTTCCCACTTGTATCCACAAAAAGCTGTCAAGCCCAAAACTCAAAAAACTTTCAGATCCACAATTTCAAGTTAGAGCCTCGTGGTTTAATATACATTAAGCACGGCCCATTATCTATCTATTCTGAAAAGTAAAATCAGATAGGACAAAAAACACGGGGAATTATAAGCGAAACAATTGAGCTTCTAGTTCGTTAGATACGGCTAAAACCGCTAAAAGGACAAAATAATGTTGCCTGCTTTCAGGATTACCCTTTAATAGCTGTTATAAAAGCCGGTTACATTCACATTAAAAAACAAATAAATTTGAGATTTTTCATGTAGAAATTGGCTGAACCGCGGATTCTTTAGTGATTAAGTATTATATTTTAGGCTGCCATCGCCCCGCTCCCTTCAGCGTCTCTTGCGCCTTCCTGCGTATGCCCTTGCTTTAGACCTTTAAAAGACGACTTACTTAGTAATATTTTGCTTAGACACTTTGAAAAACTCACACTAATTTGTGTTCCCACACTAATATCCGCTTTTTTCCACTTCCAAGAATGTCTAGAGTAAATATTTAAATAAATACAGTATTATACAATAGTTGATCATCACAAAAGCTCTTCACGCATACATTTTTTACATATAGAGAAGAGCGCAGAAATTTTTTTTGACAAATAGTCGCTACACACGAAATGCGCACAAAACGCACCCACTAATAAAACGTAAACTCAGTGAGCAAACTCCACCCAGCTTTTATCCCATGATAGATACTTTTTTCTGGGAACAATAATAAGCCAAAAAAAACACAAAAACTGTTTAGAATTGGGCACACAAAAATATAGAGTCGCTGGCTCGGTTGGCGCCGTTTACTGCACAGGCGCGACGCCGCACCGCGCCGCTTGGGAACCAGTTTTTGTTGTTGGCCACGGCTACGGCTTTGGCTCTGATCTCTGAGATAGGCCCTTGTGCTCTGGAAGACCCGTTCACAAAGTAGCACAAAGCAATGAACTGTTAAATATAAGAACAGTAGAAAAACGCCTGAGAATCTTTTCCGGTGACTTCCCCCAGAACAGTGTGAGTAAACACAGACGTAGAGGATTCTCCATAAGGTGGGCGTTGCACCGTGGAATGAGGAGGTGGCTGTCTACATTAAGTGTATGAAACAATGGTGAAGGTTGTGCTGTTAATTTATGATTGTGGTGATCTTCTGAAAAACGGCTAAAACATGTATTTTTGTAGGGGTTAATTTACTGTAATGAAGATTCTAGCTAGGCCTCAAATGAAAAAGCTCATAGCTCCCATAGGAACAATCGTTCGGAAAACTAGTTTTAGAATGAAAAACTTTTTTCTTTTCAATGGAAACGTCTTAAAAACTTTGAAATCGTAGGTTTTCTACGTTTTTTTATAATTCTACCAAGTTTTATTAAAATCGGACATCTATAAGGTATAGTTGCCATACAAAAGATAGGTCTGAAAAACAGTCTTAGTTAGAACAAGAAAGAAAGTCGGTCAAGCCCGACTATAACATACTCTGTACTAAGAAAATTATACTCTCAGCATAAATTTTGATGCTGCAGTAGCAGCGAACAGTCTTTTGATCATAACTCGAAAACCGTTCATCCGATCTTCATTCCTTTGGCGGATCGATAAGTTATCCTGCTAACTAAATATGTGCAGAAGGAACAAGCCATCTATTTTTAAAACTGCGGGAGATATAACGTTTTTATACCCGTTACTCATATTGTAAAAAGGGTATACTAAAGTCGTGCAAATGTATATAACAGGCAGAAGGAAGCATCTCCGATATCAAAAAGTATATATATTCTTCATCAGCATCAACAGCCGAGTCGATATAGCCATGTCCGTCTGTCCGCCCGTCCGTCTGTATGAACACCTAGATCTCAGAGACTAGAAGAGCTAGAGCAACCAAATTTTATACGTAAGCTAGTATTGTCTGTAGGCAGATCAAGTTTGTTTCAAATTTTGGCCACGCCCCCTCCCGCCCCCACAATAAAAAATATTGAATAACTCCCACAATTTTTAAGATATCGAGCTCAGATTTTGCAGTGTAGTCTATGTGGCCAATATCTACAATCTCAAAAGGATCGGATAATAAATGGCTGAGTTAAAAAAATGTTGCATACTTATCCGAGCTGAGTTGAGTAACGGGTATTTCGAAGTCGGGCAGGGCCGACTTTAACTTACGCTCTCGTTTCTAAATTGCGGGGGCGGGAGGGGGCGTGGCCAAAATTGAAAATAAACTTGATCTGCCTGCAGACATAAGAAGCATATGTCCCATACATGTCAAACCTCTATCTCTTACCATCTCTGAGATCTGTGCGTTCATACGGACAGACAGACGGACAGACGAACAGACGGACAGACGGACATGACGGACATGACTCGGCTGTTGATGCTGATCAAGAATATATATACTTTATAGGGTCGGAGATGATTCCTTCTCGATGTTACATACTTTTGCACAAACTTATAGTACTCTGTGTACCTACGGTACAGAGTATAACAACTTTTTTGCTTTTAATGGTAGCATCCTGAAATTTTGTATTTGTTTGTTTCACGTGCTTTCACGTAATTTTACAAATTTTTGGCCAAATCGGATGACTATATCATATAGCTCCCATACGAACGATCGGTCGGAAAATGGGAAAAAGAGTATTTTTTGAAAATATTTAAGCGAGCACTTGCAAGGGTATAAAAACTTCGGCACAAACGAAGTTAGCTTCGCTTTCTCGTTTTAATTTCAAATTTGATTTTGGGCACTTTTAAACCGTGGTTTTCCACAGTTGTCCGTTGCTAACAACGATTGTGGTTCCTGCACTGCGTATGTAAATAGACCCAGAGATAAAACGCAACTACGGGATGACTGCGATAAAGACAATTTCACAAATAACGCCCACATTTAAACATTTGCTTACATCCAAAAGCGAAAGCAACTGGAGGGTAATTTTTGTTTAGTATTATTATGTATTGTGTCGTTTTTGCATATTTGCGGTTTTTGAGCTGCGTCTTTTCCCAAGGCGCTTGCCAATCGATGTAGTCGCAGTGAGAAAACCGACAACGTTGCAACGATGTAAGCCCTTCGGCCCACCATAGTTACATGGGGGTTAAGTCTGTTTTTGTTTAGTTCTCTTGTGCCTATATATAGAGCAAACTAACGACTTGCCCTAATGGCCTGCCAAGTCCACCATCGGGTGCGTAGACCATTATCATCATCATCATGCGTCACAGCCGATTGCACTTTAACACTTGGTCAGACCTTGGGTGTGTCCAGCCACCATTTTTCGCGGGGTCACGTGTTATCCATCCATTAACAACGCAGGTAGTTAGGGTAATTTGTGTGTGCTCCGTCGCATACCTGTGCCGCGATTTTTCATTTGAAATTTTGATGAATATTTCACTGGAAAATGATGATCTCGACGCCTGCATTTTTATGATATGCTGGAAAACCAGTTGTCTACTAACTTCCTCACTCATCTCCCATCTCATCTTGGTACAAAAGGGGTTTTCCAAGTGCAACTGCTGGCCTCCAGCGTCTGTGTTTCGGTTGATCAAATTACCAACTTTGCGGCATTTGCTGACGTTGCCGGCCGCGTTTGCTTTTTCTGCTTCACTTTCCGCTCAGATAAGATTGCCGTCGAGCTTATGAGTATGTGATGTAGGAATTGTAAATAAACAAATTTTAAGGTCGTTTTAGCACAATCGCATGACCAACACCAAAAAATAAAAGGGGCACACGAATTTATTAAACAACGAACAAAAACGGTAAGTTACACAGCAAAGTGAATTGTGTTATTTTTGAAGAAGAAGATGATGATTTGTATCTCAGGTTAGTTATGGTGACACAGCAAAAAAGAGAAGTGAAGATCAATTACATTGTGTTATATAGTTTTCAGCTTGAAAATACGAAACTTTCTAATTTGATAAAAACTGCAAGTACATACTTTGAACAAACAAAGCTATTTAGGGACAGCTAACCTCAAAGGGCTAATAATATTATACGTACGCAGATCAAGTTCAATCTCGCCACCCCTATGAAAAATGTTGAATAACTTCAACTTTAAAGATATGAAGCTAATATTTTGCAGTGTAGTGTTTGTGCCCAATATCTAAAATCTCGAAATTTGGCAAAAAAATCACAAAATACATACATGGCAGAGTTATATAGGTTATAAAAAACTTTGCATCATTTTTTGAGCGGCATGCGCAGTTTGCTAACATAATGTTGAAATTTTCACATTATTGTTAATGCTCTGTTAATTAATATAAGGAAAGGATATTAAACATTTATTTCCCTGAGTAACGGGTATATCGAAGTCGAGCAAAATATAATAATTCAATTTGATTTTAAATATCATTATATAATCATAAATATTATTCAGTATGACTATAGTACCGCCCATAGATCTGCAATGGATGTTCTTAAAAACTTTCATAAGAATTCAACGTAAGTCACTAGAAAACTAAAGTGATTTCGAATAGGATATTTTTGGGAAGTTGACAATTTCATAGTTTTGAGCGCATGTATTCAAAATAGTATATCTTCGTTTTAAAAAATTGCAGAATTGCTTGGAATTTTGTATTTAAAGCTAAGACGAGAGATTGTGACAAATTCAAAGAGAGTAAAACAAATGCATAGGCATTTTAAGCCACTATAAATATAGATGTCCAGCTCACGAAAATCATTTAGAAACTCCACCAACCCTCCAATATACCGAAAAAGTCTAATATAGTTGCTTTGTGGTATTTTGGATTTTTATTCATTTTACGCACAAATAATCTTTATTCATAAGGTTATTTTTTTATTCATAAAAGATCAAAACAAAATACAATATTTTATAACACTTTTTGCCTAGCAATTTTGCGCCTTCCTCGCACTATCACGACGCAAAAACAAAAATAAAACTATATGTTTCCTAGATAGTAGAGTTTTTGAATTAAGGAAAGTTCAAATTTTTGCAAGTCCAAAACTAGGAGAAGAAAATCGCGATTTTAATTTTTTTGTAAACATGTCAGTAGAATTGTTTTGTATGATTCTTTTTGTTTTCGACATGTAATAAATAGACATCGGTTTTTAGTTCAAATCATATTTTTAATGGGTGGTCACACAAAATATCTGATATGACACAAATTTGATTCATGAAAAGTAGATTAAGTGAAAAATATATATTTCATCTCTTCGACATAAACACATATTTGAGAATATTCCGACCTTTTTTTTTTGGGTATGTCATATGCTTTTACATATTCTGAGAGTAAAACGAGAGCGTAAGTAAAGTCGGCCCTGCCCGACTTCGAAATACCCGTTACTCAAGGCAATTAATGTTTAATAACCTCATGCAGCTCAGATAATTATGCAACGTTTTTTTTAACTCTGCCATTTATTATCCGATCTTTATGAAAATTTGCAAAATACTGCAAAATCTGAGCTAGCTTACAAATTGTAGGAGATATTCAACATTTTTTATTGCGGGGGCGGGAGGGGGCGTGGCCAAAATATGAACAAACTTAATCTGCCCACAGACAATACTAGCTTACATCTAAAATTTGGTTGCTCTAGCTCCTCTAGGTGTTCATACAGACGGACGGACGGACGGACAGACGGACATGGCTATATCGACTCGGCTGTTGATGCTGATGAAGAATGTCTTTTCATCTTAATATTCTTTTTATGCAAGGTATCATTCTCTTTTAAGTTAAGGACGCGAAGTGTAACATAATTTTAGGTATTGAACCTGCCGTATGCCTGGTGCAGTGCATTAAATACCAAACAAATAACAATGAGAACAAAAATATGTCAAACTTTTCCGACGATTAAGTGCTAAGTTCAGATCTATTGTATGGGCGCTATTCTTAGCTGAGACCCTTTATGGTAACTCTACAGTTCAATACTGAAGAAACTTTTAATTCAATTACCTGCAAAACTATGATTGTTATTTTACTGAACCGCTATAAAATACCATGGATGACCGATGGTAAAGACCGAAGCAAACAAAATGTTTCAAAACCAATTCGGAAAAACAAATTCAATTCAAGCAGACTGGCATCAAGTCCTTCATTTTTAATGAATGAATGTTCATTATTAATGAACATATTTTGTGGTCTATTCACGTTCTTCTCTCACTTAAAGGCCTATTCTCATATTAACTAAAAATTATTTTCGTCACAGTACTTTATATGAATACAACACCAATGCATAGCAGGAAAAGCTTAAAGCTTGTGAAAAACTGTCTTATTCATACAAAGCATTGTGACGAAAATAACTTTTATGTTATCTAAAATCAGGCCTTGAAGCCATAACTCCTATTTATTTTGCATTCAGATCAATCAATATTAAAAACATTACAATCCATACTTAACAATTTATTTCCACATCGAGTTTTTCTGGATTGGTAACAAAACAAAGACCCGATTATTGGACCCAGTCATTAAAATATAGAACCGAATTGTACTCTTGCCTCTCTATGACTGATTCAAGGAAAACTGGTCTAACGAGTCTTCGGTAATACATTATGAAAAAGAAAATATGTATTGAAGATCACCTCGGTAAACAGAGAAAAATCAGAGCATTTGCACAGGTGTCATATAAACAATAACACTGCTACTCCTCTGCCTCCCTCTCACTCTCCCTCTCTTTGAAGTTGGTTCTCACCTGTTGCTAAATAAATTAATATGAAGAGAAATATCCATTGGGGCGATGAAATGGCGCGCTTGAGCAAATGCTGCCTTGTTGTTGTCATCGTCATTTGAGCTGCGCTTTTCGTACGAGCCCGACTCTGTGTGGTTGTTGTTTTCCTCTGTTGTTGTTGCTGCTGCTGTGTGACGTGCTTGGAAGTTGTTGCTGACGCATACAAAGCAGCCAGCACAGCCATGATCCAATCTTTTTTGGTTGTTTTGTTTCGTATTGAAGGGTTTCGTTTTGAATTTTTCTTCTTTTTTTTTTGATTCAGAGGACTCCAGTCGATGTTGTTGTTTATTGCCTTCTGCTCTCTTTTCTTCTCCATGCACACATACGTATTTTTCAACTTGGTCTAGAACGGGTTTCAGGTCTGCTTTTTTTTATTTCCACACTTTCGCACGCGACACTTTCTAGCAAATGAATTTAAATATTGAGCACAGATTCCGATTTGAATCACACGAGTTTTCCCCCGTTTTGGCAGTTCCCCTTCCTTCGCGAAGTGGTATTGGTAAGAACTCTCACAGACACGCACACAATCAAGTTGGCTTAAAAAATGTGGCGGCAGCGGCGGGTTGTTGTTGGTCTGCCCTTTTGAACTGCAAGCAGCATTGGGCGCTTGGGCGATTTGGCCAGCACTAACACTAAGGCACAAGTTGCATATAAGCGCATAGAATGACAAAATAACAAAAAGTTTCGAACGGCCTCCGACTGCGACATCGACGACACGTCCGTTGCCAACGAGAACAAACTGCAAACTGAAATTTTATAACCTGAGAGCGAGCAGAGAGTGAGCGCAACTTGAATTGGGCGTGTGTGTGTGTGAGTGCGATTGTTTGTTTGCGTGCACAACAGGTAGCTGGGCGCGATGTACGAGTTTGACAGGTGTGAGGGCTGCCAACTTGTTGCAAAGAATTGACAATTGAAGATCAGATTTCAGATTTCTTCCTTATTAAGTGATCAAATTAAAAAACTTTAAATGCAAAATTGTTAAGAATTTCATAAGCTTTCGTTTAAATTATCTTGTGGGCGAATCTATGCATTGCAGGTGTTAAAAAACTGAAGTTGAAAAATCACCCTCTCACATTATCGGTCAGATCTCCGCTCACAGAGTCTGGACCGACATGCACGGTATAACAGCTTCAAGGACACATATTCAAGAACATTTCCTCAAAATTTGATCAAAATTAATCCATACGTTTTCGAGCAATTCGCTTAACAGTGGGCAAACCTTGGCATGGTGTCACTACTGATAAGCCCTGTGCGCTGGTTCCCCATCTGGAAATAGTGAGGAGAACTAGTCAAGCTGCAGTGATACCGATATTCGACGCTAACTTTTTTGAGCTTGGACCGACATGCACGGTATTTCCAGCTATTAAGAAGGCTTTAATTAGTATTCATGATGAGTTTCAATCAAATTGATCCAGTACGATTGGAGAAAATTGAAGTTTTGTAGGGTTGTATGCGTAGCCCTGACATAATAACATTGAATGCGTAGCCCTGGTAGATATCGATACTCACGTACCGCTATCGATCCTCGGTTAACTAGGGCTATCGACATCGCCCTCTGGTTACACTGATTGTAAGCGTCACTTGGGAGAAACGCGCTCGAAATAAAGTTTCTTGTGAAATAAAATTGAATCAACCTGAGTCTACAACATCAGAAGTGGGATTAGCTAACTTCTGTGCCTACTAAAACTCAAATTTGCTAATTGTTCTGCTCTGATATATATTGTGTGGCCTGATTCGCAAAATCTCAGAAAAATAATTATGGAAGACGAAAGCCAAATTCTGGAGAAGCAAAAGTTGGTGAAATGGTTTATTGCCCATACAATTAGCTTTCCGACCAATAGAACCTTAAGACAGCTGACCAAAATTGCATCGAAGTACAATTATGCTACCTCACATTCATCGGACAAGGAAGATGAAGCCGATGGCAGCGACTTTTGCAACCAAACTATTATGCAGAAATCTTCAGGTGCACGCCAGGCGAAGGATGAAGACATCATGGAAGGGGAGTTTGATGGGGATCCATCAAACACACATTTTTCCGAGCTGCAGCAGTTGAATACATTGCAAGAAGAAAAATTTTTGGACGCGGCAATTAGAGTGGCCCAGAAAAAACAAGCGCTGGCGGACAAATTGAAAAGCGAATCGAATTCCGAAGGAGGCGTATGGACAACCTATACAGTTGTTCCATATGATGCTTCAGTGTCAGGCGATGCCAATAAATGGATTCATGGATTTGAACGTGTGTGTAATGCAATAGATGAAAGCGACATCTTCAAGTTTCGTTGTGTGCGCCTATTGATGAAACCAGCAACGGATGTGGACATGTTTTTGCGCGTCGATCAATCGAATAATTATATGGAGTCTAAGTCACATTTTCCTAAAACTTTTGGTCGTGACTACTCGATATATACCCGGTAAATCAACAATAATGGGGTACATTCTTTAAATGTACTGCTGTTGCTTCACGCGCTGGCATCGATGAGATGCAGACAATGCAATTTATCATTGACGGGTTCTGCGATAATACTCCCAGCATCGCTATTTCATACTCAGCGAAAAAGTTGGATCAACTTAAAGAATTGTCTCGCAGATATAGTGACTTGCGCAGCAAAGCTCAATCTTCAGCAATTCAAGGAAGTGCAAAATCGTCAGTGCGTGGGCAAGAGACTTCACAAGGAGACAAAATCACAGTGCGTTGCTATAACTGCTCTGGGCGTGGACACTATTCCTCAACATGTTCTCAACCAAAACGTGAGAAAGGTTCTTGCTTCAGATGCGGCTCACTTCAGCATAAGATAAAGGACTGCCCGCAGCCAGCTGTGACAATTCCGAAACTTGTTGGTATGACAGGAAATACCATGTTGGATCCTATTGAGCGTATTGTTTTAACCGTTCCCATCATAAATAAGGTAGGAGTACATTTTTACACTGATATTGGCCAAAAACCTAATATGAAATTTCTTTCCGCCATGCTTGATACCGGAAGCGCGATTAGCTTAATGCGAAGATCGGCATTGCCTTATGACATTCATAATCGTAAATTAGTACCAACAGGATATTGTGGTGTCAACGGATCGAAATTGTTCGATTTGGGAAAATTTAATGTGGAAATTGAATTTCACAATATTATGAAAAATATTTTATTTTATGTTATTCCTGATAATTGTTTATCGACTGAAATACTACTTGGTCGGGACTTCTTAAATGCATATGAATTGGCATTAGTTTTTGTTAAAGAAATTACGAATTTGAAAGAAAAACCATGTATCACAAATGAATCGAATAAATCTATTGTTTCAGTTAAATCAGACATTGACATTGCAACCTTAAATAAAGAAGATTATGAGGAGACAACAAAATTGAACAGTGAATTATTGAATGAACTATCAGAGAGTGAATCGGAAATTGTTAGGAAATTATTGGAAAACAGGCAGACAGCGAACATCATTGAACCTATGCAAAAAGAATCTGAACTTTTGGAATTTAATTTGCCATTAATATATATAATATTGACTATTTTGAGACCGCAGACTACAATATCAACCCAAAGCTTAGTGAAGAAAATAAAAGAATGATCTTAAGATTGATTGAATCCAATTATTTGGATTTACCCAATATTCCAGCTATTTTTCATAGCTATGAGATGAAGATTAAGCTTAAGTCTGAGGTACCTATATATTCTGCCCCAAGAAAACTATCTTATCAAAAAAAAAAGGAAGTAGATAGTATAATTGGTGATCTTTTAAAAAAAGGATATATAAGGCCGAGTCATTCACCATATACCTCTGCAATTGTAATTGCCAAAAAGGAATCGGGGGAAAAGCGAATGTGTCCAGACTACAGGGTACTAAATAAGAATACTGTTAGAGATGGGTAACCATTGCCACTTATAAATGACTGCTTAGAGCGACTGGAAGGTAACCATTATTTTTCGATACTTGACTTGAAAAATGGTTTTCATTAAGTAGAAGAAGCTGAAGAGTCAATACCATATACTTCTTTTGTTACACCCAATGGCCAATATGAATACACGAGAACTCCGTTCGGGCTTACAAATGCGCCAGATGTTTTCCAAAGATTTATCAATTTTGTATTGCAACCATTGATTAGAGAAGGCAATGTAGTAGTATATAAGGACGATATTGCGATTGGGTCCAAAACAATTGAAGAGCACTTCGAATTACTAAGTAGAGTGCTATGACGTGTTGGAGAAAATCGACTTGAAATCAAGCTAAGCAAGTGCCATTTTTGTTTTGGAAGTATTGAATTTCTTGGATATACTGTTAGTGGCACAGGAATATGTCCAAATAATGAACACATTTCAACTATCAAGGATATGCCAGTACCAAAGAATCATATTGAAATGCAAAAGTGTTTGGGGCTTTTCTCTTACTTCAGACGTTTCATTTCGGCCTTTTCCAAAATTGTTAAGCCACTACAAGAATTGACTAAATCGGATGCTAAATTCCATTTAAATACTAAATGTGAGGAGATTTTTGAATACCTACGACATAAATTAGAATCATCTCCAATATTGGCCCTATATAACCCGAACCGTGAGACAGAGCTGCACTGTGATGCTAGTGCAGATGGTTTTGGAGGAATTTTAATGCAAAAACAAGACGATCGAAAATTTCATCTATTTGGAAGGGATTCCGTTCAGAATTATAATTGATTGTAACTCGCTCACATTAACCTTAAACCGAAAAAGTGTAAACGCCAGGATCGCAAGGTGGGCCCATGAACTTGAAAGCTGTCATAGTGTTATAGAACACCGCAGTGGGAAATACATGAAACATGTTGATGTACTAAGCAGATATCATTCAGGAATTAAGGATCTCAAATATGATCCATTTTTATCAGTCCAAGATAATAAAGATAAAGATTAAGTAATAGCAATGATTGATACTGATGATGTCAACTTTCAACTCCAAATAACACAGATCAGTGACGAAGATATAGTCCAATTAAAAGATCAGCTGGAGAATGGATCGGTCAAGCACTTTACCTTAGAAGATGGAGTGATTTATAGACAGGGGGAAAGTGATTCACTTTTATTAAATGTGCCCTCTGAAATGGAAACCAATTTAATACGGTCAGTGCATAAAAAACTTTGCCATTTGGGAACTCAGAAATGTGATCAAGAACTAAAAAGGCATTATTGGTTTCCGAATATGACCCCAAAAGTAGATGCCTTTATACAAATATTGCCTAAAATGTAAGTGTATGAACGTGTCAACAGAATCACTAAGACAATGCTTGCCAAAATAACTGAACCAGAGAGCCATTCAGATTGGTGTAAGCTGCTTATAAAAGCGGAATATGCTATAAATAGCTTGATTCACTCTACGACAGGAGAAATGCCTTCCATTCTGTTGTTTGGCGTTCAGCAAATAGGTTGTAAAGTCGATGCATTCCCTGAATATTTGTATGAAAAATATGAGTTAGATGCTGCGTGTGATTCAAAATCTATTAGGCAGAAAGCATTAGATAAAATAGAATAAGTATGATCAGAAAAAAGCTTCTGAAACTTATGAGAAAAATCACAAAGAACACCTTAAATTTTCAGACGGCGAATTTGTTGTCACGCGAAACGTTGATACCACAATTGGCACCAATAAGAAATTTGTCCCAAAATATAAAGGCCCATATTGTATAAGAAAGGTATTGCCTAACGATTGACATGTCATTAATGATATTGAAAATTGT
The DNA here is from genome assembly GCA_035044985.1 of Lordiphosa fenestrarum. Taxonomy (NCBI): domain Eukaryota; kingdom Metazoa; phylum Arthropoda; class Insecta; order Diptera; family Drosophilidae; genus Lordiphosa; species Lordiphosa fenestrarum. The sequence continues at coordinate 156,917 of JAWNNO010002321.1, read as the reverse complement.
CAATTCCGTATGAAGGTATCATTGAGGCATGTCGATAACGTAAATGGGTCGATTGGCGAGATCAGTGTGAAAATGCTCCGACGTAACTTTGAACTCTTTGAAAATGTAAATATATAATATTTGTATAAAAATTCCTTTATATCTATTATAATAATTACTAGCTTAGGATCTTAATCTAACGTATGAATAATGCATATATATTTTATGAAAATGTAAATTTCATGTATATATGTATATAGGTTTAACAATATATGTAAATAATTTAAATATTTTAAGATCGAGGACGATCTTATGGTCAGGATGGCCGAGTTATAGGGTTGTATGCGTAGCCCTGTTAGATATCGATACTCACGAACCGCTATCGAACCTCGGTAATCTAGGGCTACCGATATCGGCCTCTGGTCACACTGATTGTAAGCTTTACTTGGGAGAAACGCGCTCGAAATAAAGTTACTTGTGAAATAAAATTGACTCAACCTGAGTCTACAAACTACACATAAAAAAAATAGAGGAAAGTTAACTTCGGCTCGGCCGAAGTTTTTATACCCTTGCAGCACGTTTTTAATTAATTTGAAGGACATGTCCACTGATAACAAACAAGTTTTTCCCAATAAGACTACTTTTCTGGCTCTACTTTTGTATGACAGCTATACCATATAGATGTCCGATTTCGACCAAATTTGGCAGAATTATGGAGAAGCATTAAAAACTAGTAAATACGGAGTTTGGAGACGTTTGCATTAAAAACAAAAAAAAAGTTTTTCTCACTAGAACTAGTTTTTCGACCGATCGTTCCTATGGCAGCTATATGTTATAGTCATCCGATCCGGCCGGTTCCGACAAATGCTTTCTTCTATGCGTGACAAACATCTGGACAATTTCAATATACCCTCTGCACGGGTATAAAAACAGCTTTGAACAGCTGATGAGCAATTTATTTAGTCTCATTTATTTTCTTGATTTCCAGAAGAGAACATGAATATGCGTGGCGTTGCCACATCGATAGATTGTGTGGATTGCAAGCACAGGCGACTTGGCGAAACTAAATTGAAAATAAATAACTTGCATCAAACTAACATCAAACAAATTGGAAGCAAAAGTGAGTAGCAATAAAAAGTTACCAGAAGTAATAAATAAATGTGCATATAAAATCTACCCTTTTATTAATTTTGATTGTAACCTTCTCAGTTTGAGTATCTGCCAAGAATGCAGCTACAGAGTTTACGAGGTCGCCCATATTTGTGGTGGTATCATGTGCGACTTGGAAAGCTGTGAGGTGATTTTATAAATGCTTTTGATTTGTTCTGGAAATCAAAATTTACTTATTACACACTTGATTTTTAAGGATGCATTAAAAATTCTAGAAGGACAAAACATTAATCCTTTTTTCTTCATATTTTGGAAACAACAGCGGAGCTAAGACAAATTTATTATGAACAAGGCCGCACTTCACAAAGATTGGCATTTTTTGTCAGATTAAGTTGCTTCTATTCTAAGCTCGTGTGAGTAAAATTGCCTAACGAAGATTCGTCGTCAGCTTTTAGATAAGTATCTTCACCTAAAAAACAAGCACATAATTCCATGCGCGCTTAATTTTGAATTTTCTATATTCCTCTGTGTATATGCTATGGTCATCCGATTTCAACAAAACTTTGTAGAACTGTGTAACACTACAAAAAAAGTAAGTGCAAAAAATGAAGATGCCACCATTGAAACCAAAAAAGTTTTCCTACCTAAGACTATTTTTAACACACCTAGGGAAAAGGCGTGTTCAGAAAACAAGATAATTTCATCCCAAAATATGAACAGAATGTTTTCTCAAATGTTTAAGAACAAATATTCCGAATGTTCCTGAAATGAGCACAATTCAGCTCATCACCGATATGTATAAGTAGCCATTCAGACGTGCGGCTGCAGAAGTGGGCAATAGCCTAACGAGCTAAAACTTTCGCCGTCGCACAGTGGGGACATTTGAGTTTTTCGTTGCAAAAATCATAACTTTTGAACCAAAAATGATATTCGAATAATTTAAATTTAGAGATTATTGTCCAACTTATAAAATAAGGGGCGCTACGCCTTATAGATGCTTACCGATGGGTAAATTAAAAATTAAAAAAGCTATTATTTTTTTTTATGAATGCCTAAAATGTTAAAAATATTATGTCAAAATTTCAAGTCGATTGGAGTAAAATTGACGAAGTTACGAGTATTTTTATACCTGTCGCATTTCAGGTACCGTACAAATTTTTTAGTGTTCAAAACTTTAAAGCGTTTTTTCCACAACTCACGTTTTCAAAGTCGGTGCCCCTCATAACATAAAAACTACTGAACCGATCATTTTGAAATTTTGAACACTATTTCTGAACATAATTTACGAGGTAGCGCTGTCGAGTTTTTATACCCGTTACTCGTAGAGTAAAAAGGGTATACTAAAGTCGTGCAAATGTATGTAACAGGCAGAAGGAAGCATCTCCGATATCATAAAGTATATATATTCTTCATCAGCATCAACAGCCGAGTCGATATAGCCATGTCCGTCTGTCCGTCCGTCCGTCCGTCCGTCCGTCCGTCCGTCCGTCCGTCCGTCTGTATGAACACCTAGATCTCAGAGACTAGAAGAGCTAGAGCAACCAAATTTTATACGTAAGCTAGTATTGTCTGTAGGCAGATCAAGTTTGCTTCAAATTTTGGCCACGCCCCCTCCCGCCCCCGCAATAAAAAATATTGAATAACTCCCACAATTTTTAAGATATCGTGCTCAGATTTTGCAGTGTAGTTTATGCGGCCAATATCTACAATCTCTTCAAAAGGATCGGATAATAAATGGCCGAGTTAAAAAAATGTTGCATACTTATCCGAGCTGAGCTGAGTAACGGGTATTTCGAAGTCGGGCAGGGCCGACTTTAACTTACGCTCTCGTTTTTTTCCAAATTTGTCATTTTGAAATTTTGAACACTATTTCTGAACATAATTTACGAGGTAGCGCTGTCGAGTTTTTTTTTCCAAATTTGTTAATCATTTTTATTTTACAATAACAAATTAGCCGATTTTTAAAAAAAAAACGTTTTTTTTACTTCAAAATTTTCCAAAAAAGTGAAAAATTAAAATTTCGAAAAAAACTCGACAGCGTTGCCTGGGGAAAACTATTATCTAACGAATAAACTTTGGTTTTTTTGGATTTCGGATGATCCAGCACCAAGTTATGAGGGGCACCGCAATTCACCTTTTTTCCGAGAGACTTCCGAATATTTGCTGCCATTGCCGTGTTTTTACCGTACCGAAGGTACACAGAGTATTATAAGTTTGTGCAAAAGTATGTAACAGGCAGAAGGAAGCATCTCCGACCCCATAAAGTATATATATTCTTGATCAGCATCAACAGCCGAGTCGATATAGCCATGTCCGTCTGTCCGTCTGTCCGTCCGTCCGTCCGTCTGTCTGTCCGTATGAACGCACAGATCTCAGAGATGGTAAGATATAGAGGTTTGACATGTATGGGGCATATGCTTCTTATGTCTGCATGCAGATCAAGTTTATTTTCAATTTTGGCCACGCCCCCTCCCGCCCCCGCAATTTAGAAAAATCGTCATATCTTTTGAAGATAGGTCGCTTATTCCTTCTGGACATATTTAGTTTGCAGGATAACTTATCGATCCGCCAAAGGAATGGAGAAGATCGGATGAACGGTTTTTGAGTTATGATCGAAAACTGTTCGCTTCTACTGCAGCATCAAAATTTATGCTGAGCGACTTTCTTTCTTGTTTATTAAGACTTCGTCATGAACCATACAAAACAATTGAGCGGGTTTACCGTTATACATTTACTATTGTGTCACTCAAACGACTTTCGATATCCTATACGAAGTCTACATCCCAAGCCGAAACAAGTAGGACAACCATCCGCACAGCAGAGCCAACGCCATCAATATCTACACGGATGCTTTCAAGCTCGATGAAAAAGTAGGACGTCGGTTTCTCCTTCAACCTAGACCTTTATTTATCGTTTCGTCTTCCTGATTACTGAAGTATGACCAAGTGAAGGTGGTAGCCATCCAGGAAGCTGCCACACCTTAGCAAATTCACAGAAGAGGATGAAAATGTATTTAAATACTCGGATAGACAAGCCACCTTTAAGCCACTTGAATCTTACACAAATCTGTGTATTCACCTAATATGGATGCTTGGACACCGAAATATATAATATATGGGAACGAGTCTGCGGACACACTGCCAGACTAGGCACAACCTCCGAGCTTCTTTTAGAAAGGATCACCATAGGGTTGCCTATGGCTACCTACACTCAGAAAAATCGGCTACCGACGTTCTAAACCAAACGGGATAGAATTTTGACCGTTTTGTACTTAAAATTCCAAGCCATTCTAAAACCGAAAGATGACTCTTAATGTTAATAAAATTAGTACATACGTTCTTGAATCAAGAACATTTTGTATTTACAGTATGATGAACAATTCAAAAATTAGTTCAAGTTCAAAATATGTTAGATTGAGTACAAAGTAGACTTATAATGCACAAGGTGTGCAATGAAAAATGGCTCTAGCACTTTTTTATGGAGTGATGGTACATTTTAGAACTACTGTAGCTCTAACAACGTCCTCTTTGGTTATGGCCTTTGGATATTTCCAGCCTTCTTTGGTTCAATACAGAGACCTCGTATTAGAACAAAGTGGGGAATTGCTTTAGAAGTTTGTGGGCCCAAGCAAAGAAATTTTTTGAACTGGTTTGAAATACTCTTATTTTCTTTCTAGAATGTTTTAGGGGTGGTTCTGGACCGTAAGAAAAAAACCTTGTACTTATTTTAAGAGATAATCGGTGTTGAGAGATAATCGAAGATAGTCGTAAATGATAATTGAGTTGAGGCCATTATATCCTAAAAGTATGATCAAAAACATTCTAAATTTATTCAAAATATACTTAATTAACACAATTGAAAAATTAAAATGATTGAAAAAATCGTACTTAATATAAGCATTTTGTACTTGAACGAGTATTTTCGTACTTACCGTAATACTAACAGCGTATGTACTTAATGTTCTTGGTTATTTTTCTGAGTGAACAAGCTTCCTAAAAAACTACACAGAGAAAAACAAGAATATTACAAAATATTCATTGGATTATATTGGAATCAATTTGGACTAGATATTTTTATAATCTGTACCAGAGGTACACAGAGTATATTAAGTTTGTACAAAAGTATGTAACAGCCAGAAGGAAGCATCTCCGACTCTTTAAAGTATATATATTCTTGATCAGCATCAACAGTTGAGCCGATACGAACAATCAGATCTGAGAGATGGTAAAAGATAAGGGTAAGTTGGGCACTATGGGCGACCCTACCCGGGCCTGCTGGCCCAGTGCGCATTGGGAATAAATAAGGGGTGACTGAAATTCGCCGTTTTAATTTGTTTTTAGTCAATTCACAGTGTTTTTTAAATTAATTTAAAAACAAAAGGAGTATAGTAAAATCAAATATGATTGTCTTAAAACCTAACCTATGCGATTATTCCCTGAGTACTGCGAAATGGAAATGCGGCATTAATTGAAAATCGACTTGATCTGCCTGCAAGTATGGTAGATGATTTTGTCCCATACTTTCACGGTGTTGCGATTAATCATCACTAATGAAGGTCTTTACTTTGGATTGTAGTTTTGACGAATGATAATTTATAATGATAATTTATAATTTTTTTTTTGTATTTTTCAAATTAAGCTATTGTCTTGGGCAGGCTTCGCCAAGACTACAGAAATGCTTAAGTGTACTGTATACCTTCAGATGACATTTTTTTAAGGTTTATAAAAAAAAACAAGTAAGGGTGCTGCAGTCGAGTTTCCCGGCCACAAAATACCCTGTTCATTTGTTTTCATTTATTTGTTTTTGAATTTTTGAAGATGAATGTAACCGGGTTTTGTAACAAAATTGTCATCCTAAATGTAGGCAACACTTTTTCTAGTCCTGACCAACAACTGGGGGGTGCTCTTATCAGCTCAACTGATTCGCTTCTAACTCTGGTGCTTTTTGTGCGATCTGATTGTACTTTTCAGAATAGATAGATAATGGGCCTAGCTTGATGTATACTAAACAACTTGAAAATTGTGTATCTAACGGTTTTTTAGGTCTAGGATGGCTATTTTTTACAATTTTCCAAATCTGAAACAAACTTGATCTGCGTGCGGCATACCTTCATGCTTAAATTTGTGGCTCTGTCTCTTATTGTCTCTGAGATCGACGCGTTCATACACACAGACGGACGGACGGACAGACGGACATGGCTATACCGACTCAGCTGTCCACGCTGATCAAGAATATATTACTTTATGGGGTCGGAAATGTTTCCTCCTCCCTGTTACATAAACTCGCACAACTTCATGATCCCCCTTTACCCATTCCAGATAGGTAAGGTAAGGTAAACAAGTGAGGGCGTTGCAGTCGAGTGCCCCGACTACAAAATACCCTGTTCATTTGTTTTCATTTATTTGTTTTTGAATGTAACCGGTTTATGTAACATCTATTAAAGGGTCATCCTGAATGTAGGCAACACTGTTTAGCGGTTCTAGCCCTGAGTAACACGCGGCACCCCTACCTCTATAAGATCAATTGTTTCGCTTATAGCTCCGGTGTTTTTTGTCCGATCTGATTGTCCGATTCAGGATAGATATATATTGGGCCTTGCTTGTTGTATACTAAACCACGAAGCTCCAACTTAACAAGAAAGAAAGTCGGTCAAGCCCGACTATAACATACTCTGTACCAAGAAAATTTGTCTTTTGATCATAACTCGAAAACCGTTCATCCGATCTTCTTCATTTCTTTGGCGGATCGATAAGTTATCCTAATAACTAACTATGTCCAGAAGGAACAAGCCATCTATCTTCAAAACTGTGGGAGATATGACGTTTTTTCTAAATTGCGGGGGCGGGAGGGGGCGTGGCCAAAATTGAAAATAAACTTGATCTGCCTGCAGACATAAGAAGCATATGTCCCATACATGTCAAACCTCTATCTCTTACCATCTCTGAGATCTGTGCGTTCATACGGACAGACAGACGGACAGACGGACGGACGGACAGACGGACAGACGGACATGGCTATATCGACTCGGCTGTTGATGCTGATCAAGAATATATATACTTTATGGGGTCGGAGATGCTTCCTTCTGGATGTTACATACTTTTGCACAAACTTATAATACTCTAAGTACCTTCGGTACAGAGTATAAAAATTGTGGATCTGACGTTTTTTTACCCTTGCAGAGGGTATATTGAAATTGTCCAGATGTTTGTGACGCATAGAAGGAAGCATTTCCGACCACATATACATTCCGACCAGTATATACATTCTTGGTCAGCATGACGAGCTGAGTCGATATAGTCATGTCCGTCTGTCGGTCTGTCCGTCTGTTTCTATGCTATCTCCTCCGTCAGTTTTAAATCTATCGCAACCAAACTTTGCACGAAGTCTTCTGGTACAGATACGCTGCATATTTGTCGGAACCGGCCTGATCAGATGACTGTAACATATACCTGCAATAGGAACGATCGTTCAAAAACTAGTTCTAGTGAAAAAACTAGTTTGTTGTCTATGCAATCGTCTCCAAACTCAGTATTTACTAGATTTAAATGCATCTCCATAATTCTGCGAAATTTGGTCGGAATCGGACATCTAATATATAGCTGTCATACAAAATTAGAGTCAGAGAAGTAGTCTTATTCGGGAAAACTTGTTTGTTATCAGTGGACAAATCCTTAAAATTAGTTTAAAAACGTGCTGCAAGGGTATACAAACTTCGCCGAGCCTAAGTTAACAAGTTTTTCTCACTAGAACTAGTTTTTCGACCGATCGTTCCTATGGCAGCTATATGTTATAGTCATCCGATCCGGCCGGTTCCGACAAATGTGCAGCGTATTTCGACCAAAAGACTTCGTGCAAAAGTTTGGTGGCGGTAGCTTTAAAACTGACGGAGGAGATAGCATAGAAACAGACGGACAGACCGACAGAGGGACATGGCTATATCGACTCAGCTCGTCATGCTGATCAAGAATATATATACTTTATGTGGTCGGAAATGCTTCCTTCTATGCGTCACAAACATCTGGACAATTTCAATATACCCTCTGCAAGGGTATAGAAATGCATCAAAGTTTGTGCAAATAATAGAAATAATTATAAAATGTGAAATAATAAAATATGGGCCTCTATAGTTTTGGGAACACGGTGGCTGCCGCATTGTTAGAGTGTTTTTATTGACCAATAACGAGCGCACAAGCAATGATGTGTGATCTGGGATGGTATCATGGTGCAACAGGCATTTTTGGTTGGCCTTTACTACTTCCTTTACTTTTCCAATGTTTTAGTCTGTTGTGGACGTGCTCGGGCTTTCGTCAAGCTATTCATAATTGACATCTTCCTTCTGAGATCAATTCGTACCACCGATTCAAATTGCTTTGGTCCAAGGTGGGGGGACGACATAGTTCCGACGACATTATTTTGACAGAAAAAAACGACATAATTTCGATTCCAGCGATATAATTTCGATTCAAATTGTACTGGGCGAAATTATGTCGCTATGCCGTCCAAGGTAGCTCACCATATGCCTCAGACAACATTCGTATTGCTCCGGCGCGCCCTTAACTATCCAGCTTGGGATGAGCGAGCAACTTTCGCTGGATGAGGAACCGACATCTTAGTAGCCAAGAAGTTGGCCAGAAAAACTACCCAACAGCGTCCACCTTTCCATTAAGATGCAGTGGCAGCTTCAAAGAAGAGGACGAAGGAGCTTAAGCGCATTGGCGCCGAACGGCTTGAAGTCTTGGACACCGTAGATTCATTGTGTGCATTATATGTGAGGTTATTAAAAATTAAGTAAAATAAACATATTTTAGCCTTATTTTAATTGTGTTGTTGAGTCTTAAGGTACGATGTATGGCGCGACTTATTAGCTCTGGAGGGTTATCAAAATCATTGGCGACATTGGTGCCCTAGGGTTGCGGACCTCATTTTTCTACTCTATGATTCTCCAATCCCTTACTTGTTCTGCGAAGGCGGGTCTTTAATAATCTAATTGCAGCTTCCACTACTCTCCTTGCCTTGGACAGGGCGTGGTTAAGTGTTCTAAAATCTTTATTGAATTGAAGGTTTGTCTAACTAGCTTGCTCATTATTGAATTGCAGCATTTATTTTAATATAGCCAACACAATAACAAATCATTTAGCCAAATAATAATCAACAAAATCAAAGCATCGGCTGTTTATGTCCACGTATCGTTGTGAATGTCAACAAAATGATGTATTGGAAACGACCAAATTTTCCAGAAATGAAAATGATAGAAATGATGCCCAGTAAAAAGGGGCTATTAGAACATGCCCATGCCGTTCGAAAAAATGTTCACAATATGAGATCCACTGTTCACAATTTAGATTTTGAACGGATTTTTTTCTGATATTCTTTATGTACCTACGGTATAGAGTATAAAAACAAGAAAGAAAGTCGGTCAGGCCCGACTATAACATACATACTCTGTACCAAGAAAATTTGTCTTTTGATCATAACTCGAAAACCGTTCACCCGATCTTCTTCATTTCATAATATGGTTCGAATCATGTTACCAGTTGACACGAATATGCACATGAGCATAAAAATGGGTTGCATAAATGCAGACATAAATCACGGCGCAAGTTATGCAAATTCACCTACAGCCCACAAAAAGCTGGCGATAGGAGCTCCAAGTACTTATCAGCCAAGAATACAAAAGCGCCGCCACTAAGTCGATAATATTTGGAGGTCTAGGTTTCACAAGCCGCAGTATAAAATGCTCGCCGGCTTCGTCTAAGCTCCACGACGGATGAAATGGCGAACTTTCAACAAATATTGCCTGTTTTTTTTGGGCTGTTGCTGATGACCCAAGCTCTACCAATTGAGTTGGAGAGGGAGGATCTAATAGACTTGTCGGAACTGGGCGAGGCCATATTTGGAGATCCGGACAACGAGACCACTGGAGCTTTAGTCGCGGCCCTGGACAAAGAATCCGCACAAAATCCAGAAGAGTTGGGCACTTACCATGAAGGTGATATCTTGATACCTTACAGCTATCGTGAGGCTCGTTCGAATGGTACTCGCAATGGCATCTTAGCTCAAAGTTCGCGCTGGCCGGGAGCTGTTGTGCCCTATGAAATAAGGGGACCCTTCTCAAAGCAAGAGTTGGATAACATCAGGCACGCCTTCAGCGAATATCATACCAAAACCTGTGTTCGTTTTAAGCTCCGCTCCATTGAAAAGGATTACATTTCGATTGGCAGTGGCAAATCGGGGTGCTGGAGCAGCATAGGTCGCTTGGGCGGGCGTCAGGAGGTGAATCTGCAGTCACCCAATTGCCTGCGCACCTATGGCACTCCCATACACGAGCTCATGCATGCACTGGGCTTCTTTCATGAACAGAACCGACACGAGCGGGACTCGTATGTCAGTGTGATGACTAACAACATTAAGCCCGAAATGATGGCCAACTTTGAAAAGTCTAGTTCAAAGACTCAGTCGGGATTCGGCGTGGAGTATGATTACGGCAGTGTTATGCACTATTCACCGACCAGTTTTACACGCAATGGACAGCCCACCTTGAAGGCGTTGAGAGCCAATTCCGATGCTCGCCAAATGGGACAACGACGCGGCTTCTCAGCGGGGGATGTGCGTAAGATAAATGCCATGTACAAGTGCAAGGTTTAAGGAATGTAAATATATCTAAAGGGCATTTTCAATTGATCTAATTTATCGTATTTATTGAAAAACATAAAATATATTTAGAAATAACAATCTCGTCCACACATAAGTGCTGTCGCTAGTTCTTCTTCAGCTCCCTTGTATCTTCGCCCTAATGATACGGCAGATTCTTGTTCGTCTCGAAGAAATTTCCTTGCATATGTAGTTCCTTGCAGAGCGTGGAGAAACGTCTAATGGCGTTGTAGGTGCTGTTATGACCGCTGATATCTTTTTGCACAGAGAAACATAAAGAACATGCATCATCATGTCATATAGATCAAAGTAGTTCTTGTGTGCACCATGTGTAGAGTGATTAGTAGGATTTTTGTAATAGTAAGTAGTTGGTAGTAACAGTTGGTCCAATCCAGGTTGCGAAAGGTTAGTGTGGACGCGCTTTGCCCGGAGCGTTTATTCCCTCCTTACCTTGAGCCAAGGCTCCAACTGCGGCACCAACTCCCAAGTCCAGATTCATGTAGAGTGCCATATTACCAGTTGACCCATGAGAACGATTGTTGAGAAAGTCGCGTATGTGTTGTACTATCAAATCAATGGCCACTGGAAAGGAAAGAGCCCAAAAGACACAAAATTAGGAATAAAACTCCACACAAGTAGCGACTATAGTTTGCCAATTTAGGAACATTAATACTCTAGAAATGAAGTTAAATTGTACTTACCATAATGCAGCTTCCGTAGGCCACCAGATTCCATAAAGTACATTATAATCTTAGCAAAATCTTGTTCTAGCTCTATTTGGTATTACGTATATTTCAACTATTGGAAGCCTTGTGGCTGGGTATGTTTTGGGCGGCATTTAATGTGAGTTCGTGGGTGTTGGCATTTAGTGTAATTTAGTGCTTAACCATTACATCTACAATTAATTATTTGTTAGGGTTTTGAAGTGAAATACTTAATTCAGAGTCAACAATTCATTTATCTACATTTTGTTAATTGTACTTTAAAATATATTTTTCATTCCTTTTTTTAGTAACTTTTGTCTTAGATTATGTGGTTTTTCCTTAATTATTTTGAATTTCTTGCAAAACTTAACAACTGGTCTTTGGGTCCACTCAGCAAATAAATTTTGTAATTCTCGATTGCATGAAAAAAGTCGAACATAAAGTATGAAAAGACTAAATTTTACAGTCATCGAAAACTGGGTAGTATTCTAAGTAATATTCAGGATTTCTTTACTTTTGATCAGAACAAATTTAAGATACCAAAAAAACGCGATTTTAGTCGATTATATAGATAAGGCAATATAGTTTTAAGCCGTAAACATAGATGAGGAGTTCAAATCTTTAAGAAGTTTAAATTGAACTCGATAAAGTCCAACTCTTAATTACATATTCTAAACGGATTTTAAAATATATTCAATGGGAATTGTGAAATTTCTTGCAAAAGAGAATAATAAAGTGGCTAGGTTTCAGAAAGTGTATTATACTTTTAGGTTAAGAATTATTCTCCAATATGGTTTTGTTTAAGTTGGCTTCAAATCGGATTGCAGACCTAATAAAAAGTATCAATGACCCACTATCTCTTAAAGCCTGCAATCAATGCCTTTTAGCAGAGACTCTCCAGCAATCGCAAGTTGGAATTATCTGCATAATTCTGTCAAGCCAGCTGATTGCACATGTATGCGCTCAGCCCAGGGGTGTGTACAAGTCATATTTATAAGGAGGCGATTCATAATCCAATTATACCCTTGCAGAGGGCATATTGAAATTGTCCAGATGTATGTAACGCATAGAAGGAAGCATTTCCGACCACATAAAGTATATATATTCTTGATTAGCATGACGAGCTGAGTCGATATAGCCATGTCCGTCTGTTTCTATGCCATATCCTCCGTCACTTTTTAAGGCTATCGTGACCAAACTTTGCACGAAGTCTTGTAGTACGCGCACATTTATCGAAACTGCCCGGATCGGATGATTATAGCATATAGCTGCCATAGGAATGATCGGTCGAAAAACTAGTTCTAGTGAGAAAATCTTTTTAGTTTTTACGTCTCCAAACTCCGTATTTACTCCGTCTCCAGACTCCGTATTTACTAGTTTTCTATGCTTATCCATGATTGTGATAAGTTTAATCGAAATCGAACATCTATATAGTTTAGCAGCCATAAAAAAATAAGGTTAGATAAATAGTCTTAGTAAGAAAATCTTTATTGTTTTCAATGTAAACATATTTAAAATTGTCATATATTTATTTAACAAGCTTTCACACAATTATTCAAAGTTTTGTCAAAATCGGATGATTATAGGTTATAGCTGCCATAGGAATGATCGGTCGAGAAACTAGTTTTAGTGAGAAAAACTTTTTTGTTTTCAAAGAAAACGTCTCTAACCTTGGTATATCTTAGTTTGCTATGCTTTTGCATGGCGTCGAATGTTTTAGTGTCCATAGCTCTAGGCCAGGGTTCCCCAAGAGAGGGTCTCTGTCACCCACTGATTACTTCTGCAAAGCATTCAGAGTGGATTGACGAGAAGGCTTATGGCGGGGGAACACTGCTCTAGGCAATAATCGCTTCTCTTCAGAAAGCAGGACTTGAGCACATAGCGTAGATATAGATTGTATTGATTTCATATTTGGGTAACTATTTTTGAAGTGGGCAGCCACTTTTTCAAGTCTCCTGTTTTAAAATCAATATTTTTTCAAAAATTTCTCCTTGCCTGACGCAGAGAAAAAACGATGGATATGTTTGTTTAATAAATTGCAAGGTTGCAAACTGTTTTTGAACCTAACAGAGAACCGAACCTCTTTAGAAATAAAAGCTGAGCCTGATGCTGTTCCAAACCCTTAATTTTGATTCGGACCAATAAAAATTGGTCAAACACAAATATAACCTACTGCCTTGAAACTTTTTCTGTTATCTGTTCGGTTTTGGGTTACTAAGTTCCAAAATCGGCAGGAAAAAGTAATTAAACAACCGAGAACATCGTTCTGAGTTACTTATAAGATCCCCACCAATTCCAATCTGTAAAACATTGTAGCCTTACGACCAATCATTTAATCGCTAGCTTTATTCCTTTCATATACTACCTATATATTTATGCTGTGAAATGTTTATGCAGCTTCTGTAAATTCATAGAATGACCAAAAAAGACACAGCAAAACCAACGCAGTGATACGTTGGCTGCGCCAAAGCACCCCAGCGGTGCAGATCGACATTACATAATGGATTACTCCTTCATTACTTTGCCTTCAGTATGTCGGAATGTCTTACGACCAATCATTTAATCACTAGCTTTATTTCGATCATATACCACCTATATATTTATGCTGTGAAATGTTTATGCAGCTTCTGTAAATTTGGAGAATGACCAAAAAAAGACATGGCAAAACCATCGCAGTGTTACGATGGCTGCGTCAAAGCACCCCAGCGGTGCAGATCGACATTACATAATGGATTACTCCTTCATTACTTTGCCTTCAGTATGTCGGAAATAATCCCATACAGTCTGGTTTACTTTGCAATATGCATGGCCGCTTTGTAGACGGAGTGTGCACCTCCTGCATTACTAGTAATACAAAATGCAAGAACCGAACTCTCATCGGATTCCCATTACAAATGTGTATAACTTCTTTTAAATTGTAATGCGAATTTTGTTATACTCTGTACCGTAGGTACATATAGTATTATAAGTTTATGCAAAAGTATGTAACAGCCAGAAGGAAGCATCTCCGACCCCATAAAGTATATATATTCTTGATCAGCATCAACAGCCGAGTCGATATAGCCATGTCCCTCTGTCAGTCTTTCCGCCTGTCCGTCTGTCTGTCCGTATGAACGCACAGATCTCAGAGATGGTAAGAGATAGAGGTTTGACGTGTATGGGACATATGCTTCTTATGTCTGCAGGCAGATCAAGTTTATTTTCAATTTTGGCCACGCCCCCTCCCGCCCCGCAATTTAGAAAAAAACGTCATTGGACATATTTAGTTATTAGAATAACTTATCGATCCGCCAAAGGAATGAAGAAGATCGGATGAACGGTTTTCGAGTTATGATGAAAAGACAAAATTTCTTGGTACAGAGTATGTTATAGTCGGGCTTGACCGACTTTCTTTCTTGTTTTATTCATGAAATGGTGTTTATACACACACTTTTCAATCTATTTCATGACATGATTTTGCAAAATGAGCACAGCTTAACGTAGTAATGGTCAACACTTTCCTATTCCTCACAATGCTTTGGCTGTATTTTAGCTAAGATTAAAGAACTCTCGATTTAAATATCTTTTCGTTACTTGTTGCCAGATTTATTTGTGCTGTTTCGTTTTGAAAATTGGGTTTACCAAATATGGGTCGCGAATTTAAGGCAAGGCAGGAAAGCTTAGAAACTTTGCTGAGAGCGCGGAGTTTTGAGCCTATCGTTAATTCTTGTTGTCATTAATACGATTGTAAGTTTTTTTGGAATTTATAAGCGAACCGCAGTTTACGTCTGACACAAGACAAAGTTTTTAATTGAACTTGTATCGATTTGAAATTGTCTCTGCCGCTCAGTAGTAATCTTAGTAGATTATTATTTCTATAATTTAC
Source organism: Lordiphosa fenestrarum (assembly GCA_035044985.1). Taxonomy (NCBI): domain Eukaryota; kingdom Metazoa; phylum Arthropoda; class Insecta; order Diptera; family Drosophilidae; genus Lordiphosa; species Lordiphosa fenestrarum. The sequence goes on along the minus strand of JAWNNO010002321.1, from coordinate 141,608 downwards.
ATATGTGCAAAATTAAGCTTAATACACACTGCAACAAAGGAACTGCCAAAACAAAAATCGCCATTTTAAAAAACTAAAAAAAATTATGGCACCAAGGCCCTTTGCTGCCAGTACGCTCTTGCAACAAAACGCCGCAAGTAAAGACCACAAATATACTAGATTGGTATTTTCTGCGCGGTTATCGACAGCTCAAGTATGAATGGATTTTAGTTTTTTGAAGAGGAATCGCGAATTGCCCATATACACAGGTGCCTTATCGAGTGCATTTTAAAATAGTTAGCTATCACTAATAGAATGGCCAAAACATTCTTGTAAACATGAGCTTGAGAAATCGAAGTACATTTCATTTATATTAATTCAACTATTCAAGCGATCAAATATCAAAACTCTTGGCAGAGTGACCATAATTAATGTAGGTTTCGCACATCTGGCCACACTGGGTCACAACAAAAGAATTGCCTCCTTTAGTATTTGTTAAAGTGTGTACTAAGCTTTAAACACAAATTTCTTTTAACCTAACCAGGAACTTTCTTCAATAACGGAGTCGTGCGTAATTTTACATGGGAAATATAACACAATGATCAAATTATAACTAGTATTAGAAAAGTAAAGTATTTGTGAAATTAAATATATATTTTACATTGGGCACATAAGTTGTATATGAATATTTAGTGTAATTTTATTTCGAATGAACTTAACTTACATTTTGTGGATAAAGAAAATATTCAAATTGATTTTGGACTTTAGTTAGGAAACAAGTATACATACAATTAGTTAGATGTGGCATGTAAGTGTGTGCTTGGGAATAGTCAGTGAGGAATTTTAATTAAATTGAGACCGAGTTAAACTGGGAACTGATCAACAAAGAACGAGCTAACACTTCTATAAGCTTTCCATCTTAAGCCTAAGTTAATTTGTTATGGTGAGAGGACCCACATGAGAGGCGAAGCCAGCGCTTATTATATTTGTTTATGTTTTGTGATTAGTACAAGCTTAGGACTCAGCGCGCCTGCATTTTGGGTTTAGATTTGAGGTTTTCGTTTAGTGATCGCGCTTCATGCTGGACGCCGCCGTTCTGATTGAATTGTTGTGCTGTGCGTTGTTGGTGGCGGCAAGAATTTCCCCGATATGGTGTACAATGAGATCAATGGCAACTGCAAGAAATACAATAAAACGAACAGGAACAAAAAACGAAAAACAAGAAACAAAATTTTGTGGAAAGAAATAACAACAAGCAGACTATTTGATCAAATTTTTGTTTCTCTTTGTTAGTTGTTAAAACAAGAAAACAGAAAAATCAAACTATACTTAACGAAACTCTACAAACACTAGACGTGTGTGAGTGGTAAAGAGGTAAAATGGTAAATATTTGTGGGTATGGTGCATATTCCTTACCTGTGTTGTCGGCTCCGCGCGGTATAATAACGTCAGCAAACTTTTTGGTCTAGAAAAGTGAAAAATAAAACAATTAAAACATAAATCTACATTCTAGCTCATGGTAGGACAATTGAAAATCGCTCGCTGCCATTCCACATCGGGCAAAATGTACAATTTGTTGGAATAAATGAGACAAATGCAGTTACTGCCATGAAATTTTGGACACATTATAATAATGGGAGGACTAAAATGGGGTACAAATATGGAACAGACTGACTACACCAACCCTCGCCCACCATTTAGGACCGACTGCGTAATAATTCACAGTCCACAGTAAATATTAAGTTTGTGCAAACGTATTTTAAAGTCAGACGGGAGCTCCTACGATCCTATCAAGTACTTATAAATGTTAGTATTGATTAGCATCAACAGAGCCAATGAATTTTTAAGAAGGGACAATAAGTGTTTGATACTTTTGATAAACTTTTGTGACTAGCGCTTGAAATTATAAGTATAATGTATTTGTAGCGTAAGGATGATTAGACAATAAAGAAAGAAAGTAAAGTCCGTCCGTATGAAAAAACAAATCTCAGAAGTGGATGTGATAGAGAGAGAGGTTTGACATTTATGGGACGTGTACTTCTTAACCTTGCAGCATACTGATGTAGACGATACACAAGGATATTGGGACAAATTGGGATTGGGTTTAATATGGAACAATCCAAAGTGATGGAAAGCCTTTAAATTTCTCTGACATTCACTTGAATGGCCGTTATTTAGTTTTCTAAGTACCAAGCTTAAACATAATATTTGAATCGGTAAAAACAAAATCATATTACCCTAAAATATGTCCTTTAAATGGCGGTTTGAAATTAAACTTGGCGAGTCTAAAAGGGCATTTAAAAGAACGTAGAAGGCACTAATGGAAACGAAAAGTGTAAGCATAAGTTCGAAGTACAAAATGGTCTAAGCTCTATTATGAGCTAGTGCTGGAATGACACAATAAATTTTGTGCAGGGGTGAAATCCAGTTCTAAATGAAGCCAAACCAAACCGCTAGCTCATGCTAGCAAACCGAACCTAAAACCGCAAAACAAACCGATTCGGTAAATTGAGGAAATTTTATAATAAAATTGTAATATGCTTGATCCATTCAAGCGTTTTAGAAAGTGTCTTAAAAAAAATTTGATTTTGTACCTCTTTTGTTATTACCGTCTTTTGCAGATTGAATTTCAAGAGTTCCGGACATTTTTCATTTGGTATTAGGTAGGTAGGTAGTTCCGGCTGACCCCAGATGGGGTCACACATAGACCTTAGGGTCCTTAATGAGGCCGGGTGATTATTTGGGTACGTTTGTCTTAGAAGTCCAGGAGGATTCTTGTCGTTTTGGCAAATGCCAATAACTGTTTTGGGGGTCTCTTGGCCGCTTCCTCCAAAGAAGAGAACCGTGGGGTGTGCAGAATTTGTAATCTTGTCGTGGCAATTGCTGGGCAGCTGCAAATTAGGTGTTCTAGAGTTTCTGCGACTCCAGGTTCCATACATTTCCTGCAGGTGTCCTCTGTTGTTATGCCTAGCTTTATCGCATGAGCGGCTGCTAGGCAGTGTCCCGTTAGTATGCCAATGAGCAGTCTACAGTCTCTTCTCTGGAGCTGTAGCAGATAGTGCGTAAGTTTTTTGTCTCTTGTCTTGCACATAATTTTAGAGATTCTGCATCCGCTGGTGTTTTCCCACCTTACCTCCGCTTCTTTCTCTGCTATCTCTTCCATCTTGCTATGAAGCGTCTGTATGGAGATAGGTATGTTTAGTGTTTCTTCTTGGCCGAGTACGACTCCGGCTTTTGCAAGACTGTCTGCCATCTCGTTTCCGTCGATGCCCCGGTGGCTGGGAATCCAGTAGATTTGCACCTTTCTGGAGATGCTGAAGGAATCTAGCGCTTCCCTGCTCGCCAGGACATTTCTGGAGTTGATGGAGTGTCCTTGCATTGCCTTGATTGCCGCTTGGCTGTCCACGTAGATATTTATTTGGTTGTATGGAGCGTGAATTTCCGCCAACTCCGCTGCTTTCCTTATTGCGAAGACTTCCGCCTGGAATATGGTGCAGTGGTTTGGCAGTTTGTATGAGAGCTTTATTTCTGGCTCTGCACAGTATACGGCGGCTCCGACTCCTAGGTCCATCTTTGAGCCGTCTGTAAAGAGGTGCGTTGCTTCTTGGGCCAGTCCTGTACGCCAGTCTTCTGGTCCTATTAGTGCAGATGTGCATATTGGGTTGATCTTTGGGATAATGTAGTCCGTGGTACTATTGATCTCTCTACCAACTATGCTGTGTCCATAGCTTTGTAGCGCCATGGTGCCTGTCGCACATAGACGTTGGGCGGTCTTTTGTGCCAGAAGGCGTGCTTGGATGTCCAGAGGGTTGACACCTAAGATGTGTTCTAATGCTTTGGTTGGAGTGGACCTCAGCGCCCCCGTAATACAGACCAGTGCCTGTCGCTGGGTCTTCTCCATCAGCTTTAGGTATGTGGTTTTCATTTGGTATTGTATCCACAACTATTATTCTCGGACTATTTATTGGCAGGTGCCTGCTTTGCATATGCTTACTCCTTAAACGGTGTCGTCCTGAGTATTGCTATATGAAAGTCATATTAATATTTATTCAAAACCCATATTATAAACCGATACGGTGGTTTAAAAACTCCATAATCCTCTGAACAGAACCAGTTATAACTCCCGATCGGGTAGCATCGCTGAATTTTAGGGACTCTTATAGTCTCAATGTTAATTCAATGGGAAAAGACGTTGCTGTAATACAGACAGAATACGCTTGAATTCGCTGCCTAACGTTTTTAAAGGAAACAAATGATCCATAACATCGACTTTTGTAAATGAAAATTGAGACAATAATTTTCCCTAAATATTGAAATTGGCATTTGTCTCCAAAATATGCCATTCACTTGTTCGAATTCACAACGCAGTGAAACTTTTAATATCACCAGCAGGGACATTCCCAGAGATAGTTGCACCCAGGACAGTAAGCCAGTTACGGTACGGTTCGGTTAAGAAAAATTTTACATTACAAAATCAAATCTATTAGTAAATTTTTTACCAGTAATTATAATAAGAATACCTCCTACATTTATCCAGACTTTGCAATGTATATAGTGTAGTGTATGTGGCCAATATCTACTATCTCACAAATTTTCATAAATATCGGATAACTAGCTGAATACCCGGCGTCGCCCGGGTCCTTTGCATTGTGAGAAAATGAAAGTTTTAACTGTAACTTTGCTAATTTCGCGGCTGTTTTGACAGTTTGGTATACACCTCCCATTAACCAGTCTACAATTGCCGTCTATGAAATCTTCATAATAATATAAGCTCAAATGAAAAATATCAAAATTCAGCCGTTCAATCTGCATCGTCCATTTACCCACGGCTGGATTTTAATCTAAGCTTTAAGAGCTTTCATAGATATACATTTGATTATTTTAGAAATTTCGCGGATTTTTGGACCTTCGAAATTTTCGCTTGCAAGCGTCCAACCATTCCGTAAAATTTCATCGCAATCGGATGATCGGTATATTTTTTTGCAAAATTCGCGGTTTTTGGTCCATTTCCCCCCTATTACGTCAACTTAGAAACCTTAACCGGCTAGCGTTTAACCAATGCCCAATGTTTCAATCGGATGAACGGTTCAATTTTGCAAATTTCACGGTTTTTGGACCATTTTCCGCCCACTTCTTCAACTTAGAGGGCTTCCCGGGCAAGCACTTAACCATTCTCCAAAGTTTCTTCGCAATCGGATGAACGGTTTAATTTTTCAATTTTCGCGGTTTTTGGACCAAGTCACAGACATGAGACATAGCCTATGACGATTTCCTGATCGACATAAACATACTGTGAAAAATTTATGAAGATCGGTTCAGCGGTTTAGACGCCCATAAGAAACAAATATACAAACATACTTTCAATTTTATATACATATATGTATAAATAGATGTACCCTGCAAACATTTTGTCGTGTTACTTATCTCCCTCGTCAATGCGAGAGTTTGGCGATTGCTTGAGGGGAGAGTTCGGAGATAGTTTGGCGATTTACACTAACAAAATACATTAGGTATCGCATTTTTATCATAAAAGGGATAAATTGGCGATATGTGCTATCACATTTTTTCCGTCCATTCGGTAAATTGGCGATATATCCCTCAAAAATCGCCTTGGGGGCAAGAATGCGATACTTTTTGGTTGGTCTCGCTTTTTCATCATCCCATCTGAGAATTGGCGATACATCGCTTAACACTCCCTAAGAAGATCCGAATGCGATTCTTCTTGCAGTGAATTCAACAACTTTTTACAATGTTACCAAAGTAAAATACTTTGGCAACGCTTTCAAAAGATGAAAAAACCGGCCCAATATAAAAATTGACACATGTACTTAATGTGGTAGGAAATTCTTCCTTCTGGAAAATGTGTGTTTACTTGTCCGCTGTAGTAACTTGTTTGATCTGTGGCTTTTAAAAAAGCCATTATTAAGCAAACGATCATACAATAATAATATTCAAAATATTTCAGAGTTGCAATGTGCTACCACTTCTATTAAATAATATTAAAAAGAGATGTCTCTCTGATGTAAAGACAATTACATTTTTACCTGACATTCCATTGCCAGTAAAGTTGACAATAGTGCACAGGCTCCGATTCAGCACAAACTACAGTAGGCCTCGTTTTTTGGTTCAGCTTCCCCTGGGAAAACCTTTTCGTTTCAATAGTCAACGGAGTGAGAGGCATAATAGATTGTGTATTTATTAAAATCAGACCTTCTTTTCGTTAAAAATTTTTGTTGAAATACTTCCTTGCGTTAAGTAAGTCGAAATGTCCTCCATCAAAGCCAAAAGAGCAAAGACAAGACGACAAGCAGCCAGAATTGTCTTAAACTGTAATGGAAATACAGGGCCCAGTTTTCAAGGGCGATCCAGCAGTGGTGGCGAGAGGTCAGCATTCAGAGTTTGGGTTGGTTGCATATATGTCACTAATTATGGCTTTTGTTTTCAGAAATTGCTCTTAGTATGTTTGCCAAGACGACGGATGCAGACATTAAAAAAGTCTGTTCACAACATTTTTTGCATGCTGAAGACCTTATAAATAAGAAACTACTCAAAATCAATAACAAAACTTAAATTTATTACAAATAAAGAAACCACCATACATACATACACTCTCAAATTACACATATATATTTAAAGAATTTGACACACTTAGCTTTAAAAAATAAACTATTACCCCTACTGTTAAATAACAGAAATCGAACACACATTTTATTTGTATGGCTTATGTTGGGGGGAAGAATCGCATTATTATTTCTAAGATGAATCGCATTCTTATTTTCAAGAATAAACGCTTTCTTAACTCTTGGAAGAATCGCATTCTTATCTCTGGAAAAAGTCGCATTCTTATCTCCAGGAAGAAACGCTTTCAGAACTCTAGGAAGAGTCTCAATCTTATCTCCAGGAAGAATCGCATTCTTAACTCAAGGAAGAAACGCATTCTTATCTCTAAGAAGAATCGCATTCTTATCCCTCAGAAGAGACGTTTTCTTATCCCTAGGCTGAATCGCTTTCCTATAGCTCAAAAGAGACTTTTTCCTATCTCCCAAAAGTGTCGCTTTCTCATCGCCCGGAAGTTATCGCATAGTGTCACATTTCTTCCCGTGGGGAGATGAGAATGCGATAATAATGCGATATCGCTAGAGTAAAGCGATACCTACTAGGCGAATCGTATTCTTATCTTCCGCGATAAAAAATGTTTGCTGGGTATAGATAAATGGCAGAGTTAAAAAAGTGTTGCATACTTATATGCGCCGCATGATGTTATTAAACACTAATTGGCCCGAGTAACTGGTATTTCGAAGTCGGGCAGGGCCAACTTTAACTTACGCTCCCGGTTTTTTATATCTGGTGAAAATTTTCATAGTCTACAACAGCGGTGCGCACGAAATTTGATTTTGGGAGCAGTCCAACAACAACAATAAAATATTTTGCAAGTCATGCACACAGCTTGTGCATGACAAGGCATTTTTATGCGTAGCTTGTGCTCGCGCCTGCCTGGTGTTGTTGTTGGATTTGCTTCAAAGCGACAAAATTTTGCAAGGCAATTTTTAAAGAATCTGTGTGTGGCTCTTGGGAGTAATGGGAGCAATGGGAGCAAAAAGAGCAAGGGCTTGCCCATCGCTGGTCTACAAATCGCATCGTCTAAGCCAATGCGGTTCTAATGGTTTTGAGGTTAAGTTTTTAGATACTAGATTCAAAAGTTGATGTAATGTTTTGCAAACACAAAATAGGTAAGCGGCTTATTGGTAGTGTATTTATTGAATATGGGCATTTCCATGGCCTCGAACGGGACCATCGTACGCATTGAAATAGAAAACGAGAGCGTAAGTTAAAGTCGGCCCTGCCCGACTTCGAAATACCCGTTACTCAGTTCAGTTAGTGTTTACTAACTTCATGCGGCTCGGATAAGTATGCAACATTTTTTAACTCGGCCATTTATTATCCGATCCTTTTGATCGGCCATTGGCCACATAGAATACACTGCAAAATTTGAGCTCGATATCTCAAAAATTCTTGGCCAAAAATTTGATTTTTGAGAATCTTTCGTGTTCAAGATTATTACAAAGAAGCAAGGCGTTTGCACGGGACAAATATAGAAGTGGTTTTCTCGGGCGACAATCCAAATGCCGCTTTCAGCGCATCCTGAGGGAATTTTTTGTGAGACTAATATTAGAATGTTGTGCATGGATGACTCTTTAAAATGGTTTTAATTTTACCACAAAATAATTTAACCTTTTTTTAAAATTTCATTTTAAGCAAGTTCGCACGGGACATATTTTTCAATATTGATATTTATGTGGTTGATGATATAATGGAAAGTAAAAACTTACAGTTAATTGCAATCACATAGTTTGTTATGGTTTCTTAAGCAATGTACGTTTGCTCTTTGTATCCCTACAATGATTTTAGATAGCAAATTCAATTAAATCTATGGGTATTTGTTTTAGAAAAAAAAAAAACGTTCAAAACAACGATAAAAATAAAAAAAAAGGGAGTTTGTGGGACTTTGCATTTGAAAATCTCTATGTTGGTTATAAATAGTTGTAAGATTAGCTTAGAGTACTTCAATTAAATTGTTTCCGCTTGGAAATTTGAGAAAACATGCTGTTTTTGAGAACTTTTAATTTTTTGGTCTAGGTGGACCTTTTTGCTATCTTATAACTAAGGTTTATTATTTAAGTCTTCGAATTGTCAAAAATATCACGGACTTTCCAAATACAATTTTGTGTTTGGCTACCTGTTAATTGTCAGGTTTTATACCCCCGCAGAAGGTACATTAATATTGTCCAGATGTTTGTGACGTAGGGAAGGAAGCATCTCCAAACTCATAAAGTATATCTTTCTACATATATAAGAGTTTGTCCTGACTGATTCACGGACTGACTGATTAGCAATCATCGCACAGCCTAAACGGTAAGAGATAGAAGGCTGAAATTTGGACAGAAGTTTCCTTATGTGGTGAAAGTGCGTACTAAGACGGGGTTTTGGAAAATCCCACCCGGAAAAGCGTCGGAAAAGTTTGTATGGGGAAAATTGTATTTTTCATCCGATTGACTTGAAACTCGGGTTGTAAGCAGAGTTTGCGAAATAACTGGACACGTGCTTTCCCGATATCGGAAAATCCGTCCACAAGGAAAATTGCCGGAAAATTTGATTTGAAAAAAATATTTGACTTAAAAATCGGTTTGTAAGGATAGTTAGAAAAATAAGTTGAAATGTGATTTTCCGATGTTGAAAAATTCGACAGCAAAGTCGGAAAATTCCCTGAAAATTCTGCATGCTAAACTATATAAACTAACTAACTATATTTCATCCGATTGACTTGAAATTCGGTTTGTAAGGAAAGTGAGTGATATAAATTGAGATGTCTTTTTCCGATGTTGGAAAATTTGACCGTTCGGTCGAAAAATTCCCGGAAAATTCTGCGTGCTAAATAACTATTTTTCATCCGATTGACTTGAAATTCGGTTTGTAAGACAAGTAAGTGAACTAAATTGAGATGTCATTTTCCGATTGTGGAAAATTTGACCGTAGGGCCGGAAAATTCCCGCAAAAGCGTCTGAAAAGTAGGTATGGGGAACATTTTACATTTACAATTAAATACTAGAACTCGTGCTAATTGACAATAATTATGTGTCATTCGACAATAATATCTATAATATATATCACATAGCTAATGTAGTGAAAGATAAAATACTGGACAATGCAAAAGAGGAACTGGAAAAACACAATATACACATAAGACACCTATATAAATATGTTGATGATATATTTGGCATCATACGAATAGAGGAAAAAGAGAAGATATTGAAGACGTTAAACAAACAACATCCAAGAATACAATTTACGATAGAAGAGGAGAGAAATTGAACAATAGCGTATTTGGACACCAAAATTAAAAGAGGGGAAGGCAAACTACTTTTTAAATGGTACTCAAAGGACATAGCATCAGGGCGCATTATGAACTTTCACTCGCATTAACCTCTTTCACAAAAAATAAACACGGCGAAAAATATGATAACAAAAGCATATGCAAATCATCGAATAGCTCATCATCGAAACCACAAAAAAGAATCCCAACTCAAAATCAAACCCAAAAAAGGAGACGTAGACAAAGTAACAAATAAACAAACAATTACAAAAATTATACCAATACAAAATTCAATCGTAACGGATGCTTACAAAGCTCACACAAATACAAGGAAACTTTTTTCAAATACTAAAGATCAGCTGCGCAAGGAACAACAACAAAATGTAGTTTACGAAATTACAGGCAAAAGGAAAGGAGGGAGAATCTTGCGACGGCGCGCCGCGGCGTCTATGTTGGGACAACCAAACGACCGCTGCAAACAAGAATATTAGAACACAACAGCGCTCGCGCAACACTTATCATCATCTGGCCACACAGCTGATTTTGACAATGTTAGGTTACTGGACAAAGAGAGAGAACAAGACTGACGTTAGAGAGCTTATGTATTCAACAAAGAAGAGAGAGAGCACTGAACCATAAAGAAGACATAGAACAAACCAATTACATTTATGCGGCAGCGAAAGAGGAAGGAAATAAACAAATTCAACACTTGACAAAACGCACAATGGGACGATCTAATAATTATTGTACACAAATATATGTAAAACCTTGACGGAAATTATTATGTATGTATGTATAAAATGTATTTATGTGTTTACTTGTTATAATGTGAGTCCGATTGACTTAAAATTCGGTTTGTAAGGAAAGTAAGTGAAATAAATTGACATGTCAGTTTCCGATGTTGGAAAATTTGACCGTAGAGTCGAAATATTCACGAAAAAGTCTGCAAGCTAAGTAACTATAATTAACCCGATTGTATTGAAATTCGGTTTGAAAGAATAGTAACTGAAGTTTCATCCGATTGACTTGAAACTCATTTTGTAAGGATAGTTAGTAAGATAAATTGAGATACCAGGTTGCGATGTCCGAAAATTCGACACTAGGGTCGGAAAACTCTAGGAAACTTTTGCATCCGAAAAACTGTTTTTCATCCGATTGACTTGAAAGAAGTTTGAGTTTGTAAGGACCGTAAAAAATTAATTTGTAATGTGATTTTCCGTTTTTGGGAAATTTGGCCCTAGGTACGGAAAACTTCCGGAAACTCCGAATGCAATAAACTATATTTCATCCGATTGACATGAAACTAATTTTGAAAGGATAGTATAAGAAATAGCGATTACGATAACGATAAGGAAAATTATAACGATAGCGGTAACAGTAACGGTAACGAGAACAATGACGATAACGAAAATTGAACAACGACTGTTGTTTCGACAAATTCAGCACCATGGGTAGAATATTGGTGGTCAAGATTGTATAAAAGTTTAGTTTCCAGCGATTAGCTCCAAACGTACTTTATGAGCTACATTTAAAAAAAGTACGGAATACATGTCTTTAAATATTTTTAGATTTACCCCACAAAGTTAAAAAATATTCGGAAAGTTGTTGTATGCAACTCTTTTGATCTTCATTTGATCAGCTTCATAAACATTTTGAAAGCATCACACACACTACACTCAGGGAAAAATCGCATAGTTAAAGCTAACACAAACATATTTGATTTTACTATGCCCCATTTGTACACTTATTAACTAAAAACCACTTTGAATTGACTAAAAACATATTTAATTGACTAATTTGAGGTACCCCTTTTATATTCCCTATGCAGGGAATTCCAACTTGAGAATTACAAGCAGTCGTATTTTTGCAAAATGCCAGAAAGATATTTATGAAAAACTGTAGTTGTTGTTGTTTTAGCCGTCCATCAGCCAGCATACGCGATGGCACAATTGGTTGAGACGGAATTCCGTTCGAGTTCAAGCCCAGAGGTCCCGAGTTCGAGTCCCCACAGAGTAAGTTAAAACTTTTATAAAATTAACATAATTCGCAGTTTTTCAAAACCAAATCTAAAAGAATTCTTTTCCTGGATTCCATTACAAATAAAACTGAGTATAGGGGGTTGGCTGGCAAAATTTCCAAATAAAAAAAAAGTATATAGCTATTTCCATGTAAAATGTGTAAAATGTAACTATTGCCAATTTAAATTTTAAGTGTGCACTCTTTATATATAGTATACGACGAATTCTATATTTAACGCAAAATCAATGGTGGAAATATTCAAGTCAAAGTGTGAATATTAAAATATCAGTGTTTTTTTCCCTGAGTGTATAAAGTATTAGCAGCATGATAAATTAGTAACAAAGTAAAGCAAAAGCGAGCGAAGCCGCTGGTAAATTAATCTAGTTCTATATACGCCTCAAATCTATTTGTTTTGCAATGTATGTCATTTTTAATCGAGTGTCAAAATCGAGTGTTAAATCGAGTTTAAAAATGTTTGATTTACATTATATAATGGAAAGTTAGCTTCAGCTCTTCTGAAGTTTATATACTTTTGCCGCTCGTATAATTTATCTAAAAACTCTAGTTCCCGAGGGCAACTCTAAGGGGCCTTATGTCATATGTTAAAAATAAGTATAGGTTTTGAATGAGTTTAAAAGTTCTTTTTCGCTTTGAAGAATTCAGTTGAGTGATTTCCCAAGCTGACCAATAAATGACTCCTCTACCTTGATAATTTATCTGGTCAGTTTATTGTATGCAAGCTATTTATACGATATTTTCATTCGATTGTGATAAAATTTGACGAATTGGTGCTGAAGCAGATTGGGACGAAAAATTCGCACGAAAAAATTCACTTTAGTGGAATCATAGGAATGCATAGCAAACTAAGAAACAAAGTGTGGCGGCGTTTTCTTTGAAAACAAAAAGGTTTGTCTCACTAAAACTAGTTTTTCGACTGATCATTCCTATGGCAGCTGTATGCTAGTCATCCGATCCGGCCGGTTCCGATAAATGTTCGGCGTATTTGTACTTAAAGATTTCGAGCAAAGTTTCGTGAAGATAGCTTTCAAACTGAAATGCATAGAATTAGACGGACGGACAGACGGACATGGCTATATCGACTCAGCTGATGATGAATATATCAAGATCAAGGAATGTTCCTTCTATACGGTACAAACATCTGAACAGTTTTAATATACTCTCTGCAAGGGCATAAAAATGAGATGCAGCCTTAGACTCTGAGCTAAGTCATAATTTCAAGGGATTGTTGTTATGATCGGAATACAAATATAATTGGACAGCTTGCGAGGAAGAATAATGCTAACGGGAAGGGCGAACTGTGCATGGACGACACTTCCCATAATGCCGAACACGAAGACTTGTACATTTTACTTACTGGAGAACAGAACTCTTCAAAGGCAGGCTTGACAAAGGTCATGTACTGAGTGAGCACGGCATCCAAGTCCCTGCCACGTTCATTGATGTCACGTGGCACTGCATGAAGTGAAAAAGTAAGAATAAGACTGGTGTCACATTATCTCAAAGATATACGCACCTCGACGAGCCAATCTGGTATCCGAATCAGTATCCACAAACAACTTCATATGGAACAAATCTCGAATTTTGGGAAAATAAAAGACCAAGATGCCCTCAAATAACACCACATCCGCAGGATACATAGTTAACATGTTCGCGAAATCCCTGAAAAAATCGAAAACAAATAATTTAGCTCGGAGTTAGTCATCATTCCATTACTCACAGGGAATTGGTGCGATAATCGTAGCTGGGTATCTCGACCCTTTGCCCATTTAGGATGCATTGCAGGGTTTTGAACATCAGTTCCTCATTGAAGGCGTCTGGATGATCAAAGTTAAAGAGACCCTTCTGAGCCTTGGTCTTCTCCGCAGGCGTTAGTTCACGATAGAAGCTATCCTGGCTGATGGTCACAACCTGGCGCTTATCCTGATCCATTTCTGCTTGGCCCAGTTGTTCCATAATTTTTTTGCACACCGTGGACTTGCCACTGGCCGTGCCTCCGGCCACGCCAATAAGGAACGGTGACTTAACCTCATCAGCACCATCACCGTTGGGCAAAAGCACAGAGTTAACTTTCGTCAGATCCTCCATTAGTTAAGAGGAAATTGTTGAGAATAATGGCTAGCGATAGTGTGACCGCAACAACTCAACGAGTTAAATGCCCACATTGTGAGCGCGCGGGTGGATTATGGGGTGGGCCTTAACATAATACCAACAAATAATTTAATATATTATTTATATAATTTTGGTAAATGTGAATCTAATGATTGGCTTAAAACAAATCCAGTATTATAAATAAACAGAAAACAAAACGCATCGGTGTAACATTTTGTTGTTTTAAGTCTCACCCTAGTTAATAGCAATGTATATCGTTATCGGTACTAAAATTTTGTTGTGTATCGAAGTAACATAAAGCAAGCAGTGCTCTGTTATTCAACATAGCTAACAAGCAGTGAAGTGTAGTAAAGCAGTTAAGCCTTTAAAAAATGCGCCAAAAACCAACCCAACCCTTTGACAAATTAGCTATACAGCTAATTGAATGTAATTACTAGAATAAATTCATTTTTTTTTTCAAAATAAGTATTACAAATGTTTCTTCTATTCATTGTGATTTGCTCCGAAAGGCAACGGCAGCAATTAATGCTGCTCCACGACCCGAGCCATCCTCAGACAAGATGAGTTGAAATTTTATGCCCGGCTTTAGCAGTTTTATCATATTCTGCACAAGCAGATCGTGGAACTTGGGATGGAAACGGTAGACGCTGCCATCGATACCCACCCCCACGTCGTTAATGTTCATCTTGTTGATCAGGCAGACGAGGCCACAGGCCGTCAACTTGGCTGAGCGTGTGGAAATGGATTCGCATATGTAGCGGAGACACGCCTTGTCTTGATCAGTGCCACGTAGGCCAAACTTCTCCAGAACCATTGTACAATTACGATACACTCCCGGCGGATCACTTTCCACCTCGGATATGAAGCTGGTTTCAAATTTCCACTTTTCCAGTAAAAGCTGAGACCCCTGACCCTTAAAGAGGCAACCCTTTTCCATAAGTTCCACTACGATGAGACGCACCAATTCGCCGAGATACATGCCAGAAATGCATTTCTCAAACGTTTGCCTGGAGGCATTTGGTGTAATTTTGTCGACGAGCTTGTCGTATGACGTGCGAACAAAGTCGAGGACACCATTGTCACCAAATGCACCCCATTCGCAGTTTATGATCATGTTTTGCTTGCGACTGGTCTGAAAGCCTTCGAAAGTCTCTGCGTTCGCCGTCTTCTCCACGTAGCAGGCGTTGGTGCCGGTGCCCACAATCAAACCGATGCGACAATTGTGATTCGAGAAGGCACAGGACATCAGTGTACCGACCGTATCGTTGAGCAGGACCACATTGCTAATTTTCAAGTCGCCACGCCGTTCGATTGCCCTCTGGAGCAGATCCACCACGTTTTTACCCACTACACCCTCACAGCTGAATCCCTTGGTCCAGCCCATCAAAATGCCCTTTGTCAGACCCACTTGCTTGCAAGGAAATGAGAACGTGAAGCCCAATGACAAACCATCCTTCTCCAACTGATTATCCTTACAAAAACTGGCCAAGCACTCGGCTATAAAATCAAACAGATCTGTGCCCGGACCCGATAAGAGAGATTGATTCATGACAAAACTCTTGGAGACGATATCTACTTCTGATTCGCTTTTCAGAGTGACCAACAGTACACGGAAATTGGTCCCTCCCAGATCTAGGGCCAGGTATTTGCCTTTCTCCTTGCCGGAGGGCAAGTCTTGCACATAACTGACATAACATTTGACCACCGCACGCGAGTGTGTTTCCCTCGACAAACCCATCTTGATTTCTTTGGTCAGACGATCAACCACTTCGATCATTTGATCCTCGCTAATCATGAATTTCTGGCAAATGGCATAAGCCTCCGGAAACATGACTTGGGCATTCATGCTGCACAGATTGAGGAATGCGTGGTTGGGTGGTGTCGATAGGGCTAACCGAATAGGAATTTTTTGTGAACGTATATCGAAAGAGTAAATTTGGATTTTTCCATGTCCAAATTATGAGGGATAAGTCAGTGATAACAATAAAGTTTCAGTTTGCACCCTCACGGACGGACGGTCAGACGCACACTCGTAGAACAAACGAGGTGGAAAAAAAACGAAAATTTCCTGTGCGCCTAAGAAATATTGAAAGAACTCATCTTATAGGGAAAATTGTTCAACGATTTCAAATATGCTTCCGTTGATAAAATCAGATTTTTAGTGTAGAAGATTTAACTTTCAAAAGTTGACACTATTTATAGAAAATTTAGTCCGCTTTTTAGGTATAATATCAAAACTAGGTTACGAATCGTCATTTTTTAATTTCGGTGAGATCAGATAAATAACAGAAAGTGCTGAAAAAACCTGTCAAACAAAACAAAGAATCAAATCTCTTTGCAGGAACGACCTAAAATATATGTTGATTATTGTCAGCTTGGCCGAATACAAAAATTAAAAAAAATTGATTTTAAATAAGCACAAGAAAAGCGGTAAGGCAGCTTCGTTACAAACAATCCAAAATGGCTTACTCGGGGAGTATATAACTTTGCTGGTATATTTAAAGGTAAGAGTAAAGGAAACTATTCAAAGAGCCAAGAGACGGATATTTAAAGCCATTTCTAAGCTGGATGGTAGCTATGTATATACGGTGGTACAATCGTGAAGAGCGTAAAGCCCTAGCAGAAGCGTCAGCTAATAAGTTGCCTGACTATGTGGATGGTACTGAAATGAAGCTTGCTTAAAAGCCATTGCAAGATCCGAAAGTATATTTCTCACGAAAGCAACAATATAGCTTCAAACTACAAGCCACATGTGCCAGAAATAAAATTAAAATAACAGAAAAACCAAAATCAGCCTGGAAGTTGATTTTGATTTCGACTTTGATTTTGTTTTGTTTGACAGTTTTTTCTTCATTTGGTGCAGTTTATCTGGTCACACCGAAATTAAAATCAAAATCAGAATCAAATACACTTGCAGGAATACCCCTATTATTTTGGATTTTATTTTGAACTTATTACACTCTCCATACCTTTGGTAGAGAGTATTAAAATGCACACCACACGCACGGTGAAAAATGTTCTAATCCCAATGCTTATCTTGGTTTGACCACTGTATTCATGACATTCTTGGAATTTGTTTGGTAGAGCTCAATGGGTGACAACACATAAAGCCCACGCACATAAAGCCCATATCAAAATTAAACGTGTACTCCGATAAATCACTCAAATTTGGAATGGGCGGGCATAATGCCAAGATTTTTCCGGACACAAGGCCCACATGGAAGTTTGAATTCAGTGTCAAAACACAGCTACAAATTGTAATCAAAATACCTAAATACACTAAAAAAGAAGAATTTGCAACCTTAAAAGATGGCAAATGATGGTTTCTGGAAGACGAGGGACGTCGATTATTGATAGATATGAATAAGACTAGGATCTTCAAGGGAAATCATTTGGTGGGATCGGCTTTAATGAAACCATTGCAGCCAGCTGTTCCTACAGTTGGTGCGATTGAGACATGGCATCAAGCAAAAAAGACCACTGGCCAACCACTGGATGTCCAAGACCCATCTTAATCACTGCAATGGCATGTCTTTCTCGTTAACATTCTCCAAAAGATATTGCCCATTAATAATATCCATGGTTTTGATCAATGGCACATGACCTGGCTTCCGGCTCATCTGTTAATCTCCTCAAAAGATTTGCTATATTAACAGCGCTGAATCATATTTTGCAAGAAAAATTGGTGGTTAAGTTTTGCAATGGCAGTTTCTTTATATGAGTAACATTTTTTTTTAATAAAACTAGAATATTCGAAAAAAAACACCTAGTATGTGCTTAGTTCAAACTGTTTTACTGTGGATACTAATGATATGTTCAAAGAATATTTGTCCGCGGTGAGTTATCGCGAATTATTTTCGACATAGGATGTAATTTCACTTTATGGCTACTATATTTAAGCCCCACCGTTATTTAAATTCTCAACGAGGTGTATTTGTTGTCAAAAAAATTCAATTCTGGGACTTATCGCCCATGTCCGGACAGAAAGCCCAGAAAAGTTCTGAGTTATATTTCAAAGTAGTGATCCAAATTTTTCATATGGGCTGTATGTCCGTGGGCTTCATGTCGTTGCACTGTTCAATAGTTATGTTAATATCTGCTAATATTCTCATATATTTTGTTTAGTCTGACCAGACTGCCGGATAGCTGGCATACAAAAATATGACTGCCAGTGTGGCTGAACGCAGCCTTAGAATAATCTGTCAAAATGTCTTTAACTATTCAAGGTTTCTCTGGGCTATAAACAATATCATAGAATCCGGGTTTCAATTTTTTTCTTTTTAAGTGTATCGTACGTTAATATAAAACAAGAAAGGAAGTCGGTCAAGCCCGACTATAACATACTCTGTACCAGCGAAATTATACGCCCAGCATACATTTTGATGCTGCAGTAGAAGCGAACAGTATTTTGATCATAACTCGAAGGCCGTTCATCCGATCATCACCATTTCTTTGGCGGATCGATAAGTTATCCTAATAACTAAATATGTCCAGAAGGAACAAGCCATCTATCTTCAAAACTGTGGGAGATATGACGTTATTTCTAAATTGCGGGTTCGGGAGGGGGCGTGGCCAAAATAAATCTGATCTACCTGCAGACATAAGAAGCATATGTCCCCTACATGTCAAACCTCTATCTCTTACCATCTCTGAGATCTGTGCGTTCATTCGGACAGACAGACGGACATGCTGATCAAGAATATATATATACTTTATGGGGTCGGAGATGCTTCCTTCTGGATGTTACATACTTTTGCACAAACTTATAATACTCTATGTACCTACGGTACAGAGTATAAAAACAAGTCTAGAAAACCGCCGAAAAGGGGCAACTAATATTCGGCATGCTGAGAAAATCGCCCTAAAATATGGAAAAATAATCTAGAAAACCGCCCTAAAATTTAGAAAAATAGAAAAAGGACACCGCATGTAATTCTTAGGTTCGAATTCCCCGCTTTCGGAATATAAAAGAGGCAGCTGAGTGCTTAGCATTTGACTGCGGCTTTTAATGTGACTCACGCGAGTGCTTTGTAGTCGAGTGCGATAAAATGCCTTTCGTGTTGAAGTTTTCCAAAGGTCCCGAGTTCAAGTCCCAGGCAATTACAATGTGATTTTCAGAAAGAAACTTTGGTGGAACCAACAGAAAGAAAATATCATATAAAAATAAAAATATATAAGGGGTTCAATGCTTCTTAGTGTACTAGTCTTCTTCCAGTTTTGTCTCCAGTCCCCCCCCTCACTCCCTTCTTTCCTGTCTATAATAGTATAAAAAGGTTTTTTTTTCTAAAATCTAGAAAGGGTTTTCTAACATCTAGAAAGGTTTATCTAAAATCTAGAAATAGCTTTTCTACAATTAAGAAATTACATTCTAGCTTATAGTAATTATTTTCTTAATTTCAGAAAGTCTTTGTCTTATTTTTAGAAATAGTTCACCTTTGACCCATTTTTAAAGGCGAATTTCTAAATTTTAGGGCGATTTTGGCTGTTATTTTTTTTTTTGAGTATAAATATGGGTGTCGGTGTTTCTTCGAAACATACAACTTTCCGAGCATTTTGTGGAGTTAAGTGGTGCCGGTTTATGCCGTGTCTTATCGCTAAAAACTAACACGTACATTTACGCACGAAATCTGATCTTGCAACACGAACACGTCGGGTTGAGTCGAGCTTGTCTGTGACACGAAGAAAAGCACGACACGCGCCTAACTCTTAACAAAGCAAAGAAACGGATAAGCATGGTTAATTGCGTATGTCTTAGCACTTGCATAGAAAAATCAAACACTTGAAAAGTGTTTTATAATTTTGCCCAGAAGTTTTGAACGCATAGAAGGAATCATCTCCGACTTCATAAATTGTAATTGTCTGCCAAACTCGCCCAATATTAAAACATGAAAATATCTAAGTATTTCATTAAAAAAATTTGTCCCGTGCGACATGTTCTGCACTAAAAAATGATTTATTAGAGAGGGTCCTGTTTCATTCCCCAAGTTCGTCCACTTTCCGCTTGTATTTTTTGTTTGCTCGAGCTTTGACATCCATACGAGTAACATGTCCAATCCAGCGCAGCCGCTGATATTTTATGCGCTTGACTAGATCAGTGTCCCCATAGAGCTCATACAGTCCGTGGTTCATTCGAGTACGAAATCCATTACCAACTTTTAGAGGTCCGTAAATCCTCCGAAGGAATTTTCTCTCGAGCCGATCGCCGCCTCATCCGCTGCTGTTAATGTACACTCAGAAAAAAACGACGTTCCAAATTCCAGCTCAAGCGGACTCCTTTTTGAACCATTTCGTTCGTGAATTTTCGTTCACAAGACAAGCCCGACGTTCACGGTAAAACACCGCCGTGAGTGTTGCTTGCTGAGTGCTGAGTCCTATGGCTGCATTCTTCACTGTGATTTATCGCATGTAAAGCATGCGGTCCCTGCTTCAATTCCACGCCGAGGAACGTAAAGTTTTTTCTTTTTTCTTTTATATAGCGAGCAGAAAATGGTCTTAGAACATGCCCATGCCGTTCGAAAAAAGTTCATAATATGAGAACCACTGTTCACGATTTACGAAAAAACGGGACTACTCTACTTTTGTCAACGAATGGTCTTGATTTCGGTAGATTTTGAACGAATTTTTTCTGAGTGTAAATGCTTCTGCCTGTATTGTTGGACTGGCATGATAAGCGACTTGTAAAGCGAGTCGATATAGCCTTGTTCGACTGTCCGTCTGTCTGTATGAACACCTGGATCTTTGAGCTAGAGCCACCAAATTTTAAATGTAGACTAATATGGTCTGCACGCAGATCAAGTTTGTTTCATATTTTGGCCACGCCCCCTTCCCTCCCCCAATAAAAAAAGCTGAATATCTCCTACATATTTTAAGCTATCGATCATATTTTGCGGTGTAGTGTAGGTGGGCAATATCTACAATCTTACAAATTTTCATAAAGATCAGATTATCAGTTATACAGGTTATATAAAAACCAGGACGGCAAACCGGGCTTAAACCGAACCGGTTCGAACCTGGAATTCCGACTTTTATTTCACTGTGAAACGAACCTGGAAGCGAACCTTTTTAGAAATTAAAGCTGAACCGGAAGCTGTTCCGAACCTAAATTTTCGGTTTGCTTTAACAAAAATGATAGATACAAAAATTTGATCTTCTGACTGCCGACTTCATCTATTACATGGTGCAACTGACTAAACTAGAACATTTTTGATTGATTCAAGATTTTTTCGATTTGATTCACGTGGTTGACACTTCAAGCTTTAATTTCAGCCTAATAAGGAACTTCTAGCACCTCGACCTTATTCTCTGCAGGGTAAAACCACGGTTTTTAGAGACTTTTAGAACAATTTTTTAAAAATCTCCAGATTCGTGTTAAACGATTAAAATTCTATAAAAATATTCTTGTCTGATCCCTGAATCATTTTGTGTGTCGACCACTGTTATGTCTTTGCATTGTAAACCTGAATTTTCTTATTTTTTTTCTTACCTCTTCATTATCTCTATCAGGCCTCTTTAGGGTTTCCTAAAATTATTCAATTTCAAATAAAAATAAAATCGATCGACTTTGCGATGGCTGTTCTGGTATTCGAACGATTTGCATTCGACGTTAAATTTGAATGTTTCAGTTTCAAAATGTTTTCCTTTTGACAACTTGTTGAACTTAATCAGTTGGATTAGCAAAACAAACAAAACATTAACTCTAAAAAAATTAGTAGTGCTTTAATAACTGTTTAAAATCTCGCTTTATTTTAATGGCATCTTATGAAAATTTACGAACTTACTTTTAAATTCACAGGCTCCTAGCAATGTGAATTCAAATCGAATCGAATTTTGAAATTCCGAGCAGGTAGCCATATCGAAATCGAGCAAATTTAGTGGAAGTGAAAAACTGTTGTTTGTTAAATGGCTGTGAATCGGGACATAGCTGGCCGGACCGGCAAATAAAAATCTCCCATCGAATCGGAGTCGTTATTAGTTTATTTTGTAATTTTGCTAGGGTTTCTTTGTTAGGCAGCCTTTTTAAGCTTATATAATGTATTTAAAAATTTGTTGACAGCCTTTTTTGTCGACTTAAAAAAATAAATTACAAAACGTTCCTTGTAAAGTCCAGTAATTTCTAAAAGCCCTAACAACATTCTGGGAAGGAAACATGAGTATTTCAATTTTTGGCTTGAGCCCATTAAATTCTAAAGCTTTTACCACTTTGTTCTTGTATTGAACCAAGGCAGGCTGGAAATATCCAACGGCCATAACCAAAGAGCAAGTTAAATCTACTGTAGTTCAGAAATTGACCAGTACTCCATAACAAAAGTGTTAGAACCAGTTGGGATTTTTAAGAGCAGACTAGCTTAGAAATAACTTGCATTTTCCATTCCACACTTTTTGAAGCTAGCATTATAAGTCTATTTTGTACTCAATATAACATTATTCGCTCGCACTCGCTTTTCTCTAATTTTATATCTTACTGTGAGTACAAAATGTTCTTAATTCATGAGCGTTTGTTCTCAATTCAATAATATTGGCAGTCATTATTCGGTTTTTAGAATGTTACGAACTCAATTTAAGTATACCCAAGAACTAATCATACTTAAAATTGTATGTACAAAACGGCTTAAGTTCTATTGCGTTTGGTGTAGAACGCCGGTAGCCGTTTTTTTCGAGTGTACCGAGCCCGTAGTAGCATCGGTTTGAACCTCACTCTTCAAGAGTACGCGAAACACTGATCGTTTTAAGTACTTTGCTGAGGGCGCACACTGCCAGCACCCTACCTTTCTTGTTGTAACATGTTCTAGGTACTTCGTTTTATCCTTATTTACCACTGAGCCCGCGAGTTTTGACTGCTTTTATATCACAGAGAACGCCTTGCATCCCACACGTTCGCTTTTCCAGATGATTTCAATATCATCAGCATATGCACTCAAAGTACACTCAAAAAAAAAAACAGCCAAAATCGCCCTAAAATTTAGAAATTCGCCCTAAAAAAGGGGTCAAAGGCGATTAGCCATATATTTTAGAAAAATTATTTCGAAAAATAAAACTGAGACTTTCTGAAATTAAGGAAATGTTTACTATAAGCCAACAAATATTTTCTTAATTGTAGAAAAGCATTTTCTAAATTTTAGAAAAACCTTTCTAGATTTTAGAAAAATAACATTTTCAACTATTATAGACAGGAAAGGGAGTGAGTGGGGGGACTGGAAAGAGAAAAGGAAGGAGACTGCAACACTAAGAAGCCTATAATAAACCCCTTATATATTATTTTTATTGGATATTTTCTTTCTGTTGGTTCACTACTAGTAATCATTATTTTAGTTTTTAACTTAACCTTGCCTGGGACTCGAACTCGGGACCTCGGGGAAACTTCAACACGAAAGGCATCTTACCGCACTCGACTACCAAGCTCGCGCGTAAGGATAGTAAATAACGCAGTCAAATGCTAAGCACCCAAATATTAGTTGCCCCTTTCATATTCCGAATGCACGGAATTCGTACTTGAGAATTACAAGGGGTGTCTTTTTAATATTTTTCTATTCTTTAGGGCGATTTTCTAGACTTTTTTGTCTATATTTTAGGGCGAATTTCTAAATGGCTTGTCTAAATTCGCCCTATTTGCAATGCATTTTTTCTAAATTCAAGGTCGAATTAGCCCTTAATTTAAGAAAGTATTTAGGAAAAAGATCTAGAAAAATTACCTTAAATTTAAGAAACAATAAATCGAATTTCTAAATTTAAGAAATTATTTTCTAAAAATTATTTTTTAGGGCTGTTTTTTCTAAGTTTAAGAAAAAACTGTCTAAAAACCAGAAAGAAATATTATTTAGGGTGCATTTCTAAAAACTAGAAAATAAATTTTTTGAGTGTAGCATTATATCTCTGGTTCCGTGCCCGTTCTGTTAGCACTTGGGCACTGGCGCAGAATACGATCCACCATTAAAGTAAGGTGTCACCTTGCTTAAAACCTCTTTTTGTATCAAATGGCTCGAACCAATTCCTACCCAGCCTTGAACAATTTAGCGGGCAGCTAATCAGTGGCAGCTGATTTGTTATTTTTTAGCATTTTTATTTCTTCGTAATGGTCCGGTGGGTCTATTTCTATACAATCGATTGGTGTTCGTAGTCGCCTCCCTGTAGGTTGGATAAATAGTTTCTCCTTTTGTCCAGTGCCACTTGCTGATCTGTGGTAAGATTTCCTGCTTCGTCCTTACATAGTGAGAGTCCGTTGTTAAGACCTTCGGTTAGTTGCCAAACCTTTTGCTAGAATTATCGAGACTCACGTATACCGATCAGTCCAGCGACTTCCTCACGCATGCGCCTCTCCAGCTCATTTTTCTCCAGTGACGGATCTAGGAGGGGGCTAATGGGGTAGAAGCCATCCCAGAGCTCAAATATCTTAATTCACCAAATATATGCACCAAAATTTAGAAATTCTCCTTAAAAATGGGGTCAAAGGGCCATATATTTTCTTGCTTATAGGAAGAAAATATGATATAAATTATAAATATAATAAGAAAATGTTTTCTTGCTTATACAAAATATTTTCTTAATTGTAGATATGCAGTTTAAAACCCTTTCTAGATTTTAGAAAAATATATTTTCTAACTATTAGACAGGATAGGAAGTGAGGAGACAGGAGACGAAGAATACACTAAGACGCATATAACCCCTTATATATTATATTTGTTCGATATCATTTAGTTGCTTCACTAAAGTCTTCTTTCTGAAAATTATGAGTGTGATCTATTGGTCTATTGAGTAGTAGTGCAATTGGGTATTGTGCTCTATTTGATCTAAAGTTAAAATTAGTTTTAGCGATAGTATGTATGTCTTATATTCGTCTTATAATCGTTCCCCATAGTAGACTTGTCCAATGATTACACGATTTGGTTCAGATAATTCAATGGCTGACAGGTTGATTAAAATTATGAGCAAGCAAAAAGTAGGCTTAAGAGTAGCACATATAAATGCTCAAAGCTTAGGGATGAAGATGGAACAGTTTAGACTCTTTTTATACTCTGTACCGTAGGTACATAGAGTATTATAAGTTTGTGCAAAAGTATGTAACATCCAGAAGGAAGCATCTCCGACCCCATAAAGTATATATATTCTTGATCAGCATCAACAGCCGAGTCGATATAGCCATGTCCGTCTGTCCGTCTGTCTGTCCGTATGAACGCACATATCTCAGAGATGGTAAGAGATAGAGGTTTGACGTGTATGGGACATATGCTTCTTATGTCTGCAGGCAGATCAAGTTTATTTTCAATTTTGGCCACACCCCCTCCCGCCCCCGGAATTTAAAAAAAACGTCATATCTCCCACAGTTTTGAAGATAGATGGCTTGTTCCTTCTGGACATATTTAGTTATTAGAATAACTTAACGATCTGAAGAATGAAGAAGATCGGATGAACGGTTTTCGAGTTATGATCAAAAGACAAAATTTCTTGGTACAGAGTATGTTATAGTCG
This sequence comes from Lordiphosa fenestrarum, assembly GCA_035044985.1. NCBI lineage: Eukaryota > Metazoa > Arthropoda > Insecta > Diptera > Drosophilidae > Lordiphosa > Lordiphosa fenestrarum. The sequence goes on along the minus strand of JAWNNO010002321.1, from coordinate 116,146 downwards.
GGCTTGACCGACTTTCTTTCTTGTTTGTAAATTCAAATGTGGATGTTATTTGTGTGTCCGAAACTTGGTTTGTTTGTGGGTCCTGTGATGTTTTTTTATACCCTGTTCCCTTTGAAAATGGGAAAAGGGGGATCATGAAGTTGTGCGAATGTATGTAACAGGGAGAAGGAAAATTTTAATAAAGTATATATATTCTTGATCAGCATGAACAGCCGAGTCGATATAGCCATGTCCGTCTGTCCGTCCGTCCGTCCGCCCGTCCGTCCGTCCGTCCGCCCGTCCGTCCGTCCGTCCGTCCGTCTGTCTGTCTGTATGAACGCGTCGATCTCAGAGACTATAAGAGATAGAGCCACAAATTTGCACGAAGGTAGATTTATGCTGTACGCAGATCAAGTTTGTTTCAGATTTGGAAAATTCCCACCCGTCCCCCTTTTATCCCCAAAAAACCAAGACCTCCTCTAGAAATTCTATTTTCAAGTTAGAGCCTCGTGGCTTAGTATGCATCAAGCTAGGCCCAATATCTATCTATTCTGAAAAGTACAATCAGATCGGACAAAAAACACCAGAGTTATAAGCGAAACAGTTGAGCTGATAAGAGCATTTGACGTACGAATTTCCTCTGGATTATTCTAACATTTTAATTAGCTTTAGGGGTTTTAAATCAATTGACTATGAAAGCTTGCTGGTAGAATTTAACAATTGTGACTGGAAAACTATGTACTTCCTCCCAAGCGCCAACGAACAAATGTTCGATAATGTTCGATAAATGCGTCCCACTAAAAATTTAAAAAAAATTAAATTAATTAAATTTAAAATAAATTATTAAACCAACACATAACCCATGGTTCAGTTCTGAAATCAAACACCAAATTAAGTTACGAGACATTGCATTGAAAAAATTGAAACGCTACAAAACGGACTACCTGCTGAGGGAATTTATATTATTAAGAACAAAAGTTACAAAAGCGATATGTTCAGCCAAATGTGAATATACAAAGATAAAATTCAGTTATGCAAGAACACCAAATCAGACTTGTAGAGAATTAAAAAGCTTAGATGTAGGAAAGGCTAAGCCGCAATTAAGATCAGTCTTTGATGTGGAAGAACTAAACACAAAATTTGCAAATTTAAATGTTCCTGCAGCAACCCAAAATATGTACCTGAATTCTTTACCCCTATGTGATAATAGCTTTAGTTTTGAGTGAGTAAGTTCGTGTGATGTCCTTGAATGTGTCCTAAAAGTTAAATCAAATTCGGAAGGCTTAGATAAAGTAAACCCAAAACTCTTAAAAATATTACTGCCTCTGCTTCTTGATCACATCACCTATATCTTTAAAACGATTTTCACAACCTCTGTATTTCTTGACTGTTGGAAAGATGCAAAAATAATACCCATTCCAAAAGACAAAAATGAATTCAGACCTATTTCTATTCTCCCTTTTTTGGCAAAAGTATTCGAGCAGCTAATGGCTAATCAAATTCAAACTTTTCTTTCATCCAATTCGTTGTTAAGCCACCTACAATCAGGTTATCAAAAGTTCAGAAGCTGCACAACAGCCATTTTAAAGATAGTCCAAGATATCAGAAGGCAGGTGGACAAAAACAATGTCACATTATTAGCCCTACTAGATTTCAGTAAGGCATTTGATACAGTCGACCACTCTATTTTAAGTACCAAGCTTAAAAAACTGCATAATTTCTCCTCAACTCCAACTCGTCTTATTAAATCCTATTTGTGTGACAGAAAACAAGCAGTGGTTTCTGGGTCTTGTATGTCCGGTTTCGTACGTCTTACTCGTGGTGTCCCTCAATGTGCAGTCCTAGGGCCCTTACTTTTCTCTGTGTATATCAATGACCTTCCTAATTGTCTGATAGGCTATGATGTCCATTTGTACGCCGATGATGTTCAACTTTATGTAAGTCGCCTGTTACGAGAAATAAATGAGTGTGTTAGAATCTGTAACAGGGATCTTTTGAAAATAAGCGAGTGGGCTAAAGCGAATGGTTTGGGGCTAAATCCTTAAAAATCTAAGTATTTTGTAATTTATAAGAAGGCCCTGAATGTCAGTGATCTGCCAAAGCTGACTATAAACAATGATTCGTTGGAATATGCTGAGGATACCACTAACCTGGGAATCCAATTTAATAATACCCTAACGTGGAGCAACCACATTACCAAAGGGTCTGGGAAAACATTTGGGCTAGTTAGGCAGCTATCGCTAACTCAAAAACTTATTCCTCTTAATCTCAGTCTTTTAGTCGCTAAAACATGTCTCATCTCGACTCTATTTTATGGTGTGGAAGTTTTTGGTAGTAGTGACTCAAACAGTATGCAAAAGCTGAGGGTGACATTTAACTCAATCGTAAGATACGTATTCAATCTCGGTCGCAGAGACCATATCTCGGACTTTGCTAAACAAATTCTTGGCCTTGACTTAGAGTCGTGGAACAGACTTCCCACAGTGTTACAGCTACATAGGATTTTAACAACTTACGAGCCGCACTATCTCTATCAAAACATACAACTTGCTATGTTAACACGAACAAAAACGAGAGCGTAAGTTAAAGTCGGCCCTGCCCGACTTCGAAATACCCGTTACTCAGCTCAGCTCGGATAATTATGCAACATTTTTTTAACTCGGCCATTTATTATCTGATCTTTATGAAAATTTGTGAGATTGTACATATTGGCCACATGCACTGTACTGCAAAATCTTACAAATTGTAGGAGATATTCAACATTTTTTATTGCGGGGGCGGGAGGGGGCGTGGCCAAAATTTGAAACAAACTTGATCTGCCTGCAGACAATACTAACTTACATCTAAAATTTGGTTGCTCTAGCTCTTCTAGTCTCTGAGATCTGCGTGTTCATTTAGACGGCTGTTGATGCTGATGAAGAATATATTATATATACTTTATGATATCGGAGATGCTTCCTTCTGCCTGGTACATACATTTGCACGACTTTAGTATACCCTTTTTACTCTACGAGTAACGGGTATAAATATAGTCTGCCAGACGCGCTGGCCAGCTCAGAAAAACACTTTTTTCTTCAATCTGCTCGCTATTGGAATGACCTGCCGTATAACATTAAGACTATTGGGAACGTAACGCAATTTAAATCTAAAGTAACTAATCATCTCATAAGACAAACATAGGATATACCATTTTTTTGAATGAAAAATAAAATCACAAAAAAAAATTTAAAAAATTAAAAATAAAAAAAAAAACTAAAAGAAACAAAAAATTATAGAGTTAAATTATATCACTTAGGATTCTTAGTTTTTATTTACATTTCTTTCATGTTTTTCATGTTTCTTTCATGTTTTTGTGACCAATGCACTAATTTATATTACCTATGTATCTGTAGCCAGCCAAAAAAGCCCCACAAACTTAAGTTAGTCCCATTCAAATATTGATTTAGGATTTGCAGCACTTCTGTTTTTGTTCCGTGCGTTGGTTTTTAGCAATATGCTGAGAACAATTGAGGTTAAAAAAATACAAGTTTCTTCTGCTACTTTTCATTCACTAATCGTACTTTATTTACTATTTTTGTATATGTACTTGCTTCAATGTAGATTTTTCCTTAATTTCTTGTTTACTTTTAAATTGGCTTAACATTTTTCCTTTAGTTTCACATTTAATTACTAAACATACAATTTTGTGTCATATATGCACGTGGAGCTCAAGTGGCCTAATCCATGTGAAACACCTTCGATCCGGAGTGAAACTTGTCGTCATAGGCCCGGCCAGCCATTATTGCAGCCCCCACGCCGCAGCTATCCTCGGACACCACAATATCGAACTTATATTTTGGATTGGTGAGCAGGTGCATATATTGATCGAGTACGACTCGATAGGTGGGATGGAGCCTGTAAAGACCCCCATCGACCGCTATGGAAATATGTGGATTTTTAATGCGATTTACCAGATAAGAGAGACCGCAAGCTATCAGCTTGGCTGAGCGGCCCGTGATTGTTTCACAAATAAAGCGAAAAGCTGCCAAGTCACTTTCCTTGCAGTGACGCATCTTAAACTTTTCCATCACCTCCTGGGCCCTTACGTACACACCCGGCGGATCGGACTCGACCGCTATGAGAGATTTCATTTCCATTTTCCACTGTATTTCTATGTAGTCACTTTTTTGATCCGAAAATATCGCGCCCATTTTCATCAGACGCACGACGATCAGGCGCACCAGTTCTCCCATGTACAAAGTGGCCACACATTTCTCAAATAACCGTGCACCCGGACTGCTAGTCTCGCTGTCGAGCAGTTTGTCGAACTCATTGCGCATGAAGTCCATATGGCCGTTTTCCCCAAACCTGAACCAGTCGGTATTAATGAGCATTTGGGTTTTATCGCTATCTCCCTCGTATCGCTCGCAATTCCCCACCGGCTCTACATAGCAGGCATTTGTAATAGTTCCCACGATCAGGCCGATTTTGGTATTCGGTAAAGTCCAACAGAGGGCCAACAGAGTGCCGGCCGCCACATTGATGATGCCCATTATGTTGACCGAAATATCCGGATATTTCGCTAAGGCATCTCGTAATAGCACCACCACATCCTTACCCACAGCACCCTGAGCGCCATAACCCTTACTCCATGCCACCAATATACCCACATCCAAGGACACTTTGTGCAAGGAGAAGGCAAAAGCAATGCCCATGGGCAGATTATCCTTTTCCACCTTCTTTTCCCTAACGAAAACGGCTATGTTGTGAGCTAGAAAGTTAAAGAGCTCCGTGCCACGTCCGGCGGCTATGGTATGCGGCATAAGTACACATTTCGAGCTCATATAGACGTCCTTTTCGCTGCTGAACTTAACGAGCATAATGCGACAATTGGTAGGCATCATTTCGAGGGCCAGAAAGTGACCACGCTCACGCCCCGAAGGCAAGCTCTGCACGTAGCTCAAGTGACAGGGTATCGAGGAGCGTTCGTGTGTATCCCGTCCCAAGCCTGCAATTATTTCACGCTCCATGCTCTTTCTAATTTTAAACAGATCGTCATCTCCAAGCATGAAGAGCTTACATATTTTATAAACCTCAGGGAAATCCTTCTCTGGATTGTATATGGTGGGCATTTTTTGTTGTTTTTTAATGTTTTAACAGGTGCTGTAAAAGTAGAATCAAAACTGAAAACTAAATCAAAGTGTTTTCCATTAAATTAAAAAACATTAAAAAACAACGAAAAATCCCCAAGCCAGTGAGCATTAATATTGGTAGAGTAATGAATTCGGTTTCAACAGATTCCCTTTATTGGCTTGTGTGCTTTTATTTTATCCCAAGATAATGGAGATGGGCGTGTGTCGAAAGAGTTCGAGTTGCAACAATTGAATTCCTGCGTCATTGTCAGTTTTAAGCCTTTAAAACTCTAGCCCAGCACTCAGGGAAAAATCGAATAGTAAAACCTAATACAATCTAATATTTGATTTTACTGTGCCCCCTTTTGTATTTAAGCCAGATATGGGCGCGTCGCGACGTTCCTATGCACACGCTGCCTCGTGTGCATAGGGCCTCTGCCGCTGCCGACTGCACAGAATCACACGTACGCTATTAAGCATTGAAAGCTACGCACGCAAATTGTGCTTGTATGCGTGTGAAAAGTGTGACGATATGTGTGCATGCCCATCTCTGATTTAAACTAATTAAAAAGCGCTTTGTATTAACTAAAAACGTATTAAAACGGCGAATTTCAGTTGCCCCTTTAATATTCTCAATGCAGGGAAATCCAACTTGAGAATTACAAGCTGTCGTATTTTAGCAAAATGCTAAAAATATATTGATGAATACTTTTAGGCCATTAAATATAAGTAGTATTTTAACCGTCTTCCAGCCAGCATACGCTGCCAGCATCACCTAGGAGTAAGTTAGAACGTTGTACAAATTAATATAATCGCAGTTTTTCAGAACCAAAACTAAAAGAATTCTACTCTTGGAAGAAAACTGAGTAAACTATTTTCAATGTTAAATGTAACTATTTCCAATATTAAATTTAAAGTGTACGCAATTTATAAATACGAATTATATATTAAACGCTAAATCAATGGTGCAAAATGATGAAGTCAAAAAGTGTAAATATATAAATATAAATACATTTTTGGAGTGTATGTTACCGTTTATCTTCAATATCTTTAAATATGGATTTGAGATTGAATTTTGTACACTCAGGGAAAAATACACTTACAATTTTAATAATTAAACTTTGACTTGAATATTTTCACCATTGATTAAGCTTTAAATATGGAATTCGTATATATAAAGAGTGCACACTTCAAATTTAATATTGGCCATGGTTAAATTTAACATTGGAAATAGTTAAAAGCTTGTTTTCTGTTATTTAAAAATTTTTCCAGCCATCCCTATACCCAATTTTCTTTGTAATGGAATCCAGAAGTAGAATTGTTTTAGATTTGGTTCTGAAAAACTGCGAAAAATATTAGTTTTATAAAAGTTTTAGCTTACTCTGTGGGGACTCGAACTGGGGACCTCAGGACTTAAACTCGATTGGAATGCCGTCTCAACCAGTTGTGCTATCGCGTATGCCTGCTGATCGACGGCTAAAATACTACATATATTGAATAGCCTACAATTATTCATAAATATCTTTCTGGCATTTTGCAAAAATTCTCAAGTTGGAATTCCCTGCATAGGGAAAACAAAAGGGGTAACTGAAATTCGCCGATTTATTATGATTTTAGTCAATTCAAAGTTGTTTTTAGTTAATTTAACTACAAAAAAGACATAGTACAAAAATCAAATATGATTGTGTTGTGATAGGCTTTACTATGCGATTTTTCCCTGAGTGTGTACCCGTTACTCGTAAAGTAAGCGGGGTGTTCTAAAGTCGTGTATGTAACACTCCGAAAGCAGCATCTCCGACATAATAAGGTATTCCTTCCTAGGCTACCTTGCGGTTCCGGCACGTGTTTTATGTTCCGATTTGTTTCTATCCTTGTCTCGAACAAGGAAACTTTTGTCTGAACTACAAGAATTATTACCATCTCTTCTCCGTGAACTCTCATCAGCTAGATGTAAGAAATATTTTGTTGTCTAATTTAAATTCTTATTGTTCACTTAAGAGTTTGACTGAAATTTGTTAATATATAAAAAATAATAAAAACGAGAGCGTAAGTTAAAGTCGGCCCTGCCCGACTTCGAAATACCCGTTACTCAAGGCAATTAGTGTTTAATAACCTCATGCGGCTCAGATAAGTATGCTACGTTTTTTAAACTCTGCCATTTATTATCTGATCTTTATGAAAATTTGTGAGATTGTACATATTGGCCACATGCACTATACTGCAAAATCTGAGCTAGATAGCTTACAAATTGTAGGAGATATTCAACATTTTTTATTGCGGGGGCAAGAGGGGGCGTGGCCAAAATTTGAAACAAACTTGATCTGCCTGCAGACAATACTAACTTACATCTAAAATTTGGTTGCTCTAGCTCTTCTAGTCTCTGAGATCTGCGTGTTCATTTAGACGGCTGTTGATGCTGATGAAGAATATATTATATATACTTTATGATATCGGAGATGCTTCCTTCTGCCTGGTACATACATTTGCACGACCTTAGTATACCCTTTATATTCTACGAGTAACGGGTATAAAAAGTACATCTTTTATATCACAATCAACTGCTGTCCGTCTGTAATAAAACCTAAATCTCAGAGATAAGAAGAGCTATGGTGGAAAAGCTCCAGTAAAAAAGGTGTACAAACCTAGGGTTAATCGGTTGTGATAGCAATGTTATACCAAAGATCAAGCAGAAGAAGTATTGATTTAAAAATGGAAATAATCGGGTATTAAAAGTGATTGCCTCTTATTTTCAAATGGAAAAATTAAAAAAAATTATTATTGCTAAGATTTTTTTCAAACCTACAATTTCGAAATAGTCTTCGGACTTTGATCAACAACATATAAAAACTTTTAGTGTGAAGTACTTTTTTCTTTTCAAGGAATTGCTTTTAGACTTCTAATGTAACATTAGACAATTGCTTTTGTAACATTAGACATTAGAAGTCTAAAAGCAATTCCTTGAAAAGAAAAAAGTACTTCACACTAAAAGTTTTTATACCCTTGCAGAGTGTATATTGAAATTGTCCAGATGTTTGTAACGCATAGAAGGAAGCATTTCCGACCACATAAAGTATACATAATCTTGATCAGCAGGACTTGGTTAAATCAACACAGCTCGTCATGCTGGTCGGAAATTTTTCCTTCTATCTCGACACTTTCAATATTCTCTCAGCACGGGTATAAAAATGGTTTGGTGAAAACAAATAGGAAAGTTGGCGAATTTACCAAACAAAAATGATGATTTAACAGCATTTATATTCTTTGTCCATCCGCCGTCTTTCTGTTTGAAAACCTTGATGTCAGAGACCCATGAGTAACGTTTATATCGAGGTCGGGTAGCGCCGACTTTAACTTATGATCTCGTTTTTGTGTTTCAAGCTTTTAACTCCTCCTGCCACGGCCATAAAAAAGTGGAAAAATTCATACAAAAATATATCGATCTCCAATTTAAAGCTCACATTTTTATTCCCTATATCTTAAGTTTCTGATTATCCCACATGTCAGATAATTTAAAGTGGAGCTATGAGAATCAGTTAGGTTCAAGGTTTTTGGACGAAAGTTGTTTCAGTACATTGCACAATATTAATTAAACAACAAACCATAAATTTATTTAGTAATCAATTTAAGACACTGAACGTAATCATTATGAGTTCTATTTTTGATACTTGTTTAATTACTACTAAATTAATGGCCTTGTTCACCAGCACAACTCGATGACAGAATATCGATGGATCTGGTTCGATTTTTGTAATAAAATATTTTAACGTGCAATCTGATTACTAATTTTTGAGATTAGGGTGGAAAAAATACAAAAACTCAAACTGTCATTTAAAATCTACACGATGAGTTCCCCGCATACTATTTTATACTAATAATTCGTTGTGGATGACTTTTGATGTTGATGTAGGCCAATGATGAAATTTGATTTGTTAAATAAAACTCAGCAATCAATTGTTACACAGAAAATAAAGATCGCGACATTTAGGTATTCGGGTATTTTTCAGTATCGAATCGGCCTTCATCTGAAATATACCCAAATGATACGTTCGAATATATCACTCCAACATTTCGAAATTATCAAAATGAAATGTTTCAGATCAACAATCTGATATTTGTTAATATCCCTGATATATTTTTATGGTATCAATGCAGTATTTTCACAATACCTTTATGACATGGCTGAAATACTAAATTTATTTTTTTATAATATTAAAAGGGTATCAATGTATTACCAATGGTGTTTTTAATAATACTAAAGCTGTATTTTTATAGTTCGTATAGGACATGGTTCAAATGTCAAAGATATATTTGAATAATAATTAGTGACTTTGGATGGCTCGAGGCTCGAGGATGACTTTTGATGTTGATGTAGGCCAATGATGAAATTTGATTTGTTAAATAAAACTCAGCAATCAATTGTTACACAGAAAATAAAGATCGCGACATTTAGGTATTCGGGTATTTTTCAGTATCGAATCGGCCTTCATCTGAAATATACCCAAATGATACGTTCGAATATATCACTCCAACATTTCGAACTTATCAAAATGAAATGTTTCAGATCAACAATCTGATATTTGTATTTTCACAATACCTTTATGACATGGCTGAAATACTAAATATATTTTTTTATAATATTAAAAGGGTATCAATGTATTACCAATGGTGTTTTTAATAATACTAAAGCTGTATTTTTATAGTTCGTATAGGACATGGTTCAAATGTCAAAGATATATTTGAATAATAATTAGTGACTTTGGATGGCTCGAGGTCCCGAAAAGTTGCGTTGCGTACACCAAAAAGGGCTGGTTGCCTATACAGTAGTGTTTCATGAATGTAATACCATAGCATCATATTGATATTAAATAAAATATCTTGGATAATAATAAGAACTTTGCATACTCTTTGATTCAAGCTGAGAACTATAATCGTCATGCTTAGAAAAAGTAAATTTCCCAAGTGAATTTTAGCGTTTGACTTGGCAAGAAATAACATTAGAAGTCAGGGATTGCAATTTGGCTTTATATCGATCCTATCGAGCTGAAATTGTGCAAAGAGTCTTCTGATGACTGCGCACTGTTAGGTAGGAGCGGCTAGTAAAGGATGACTATTTCAGTAGCTGCCATAGGAACGATCTGTTTCAAGTGTATTTAAACTTTGGCACAAACGAAGCTAGCTTAGCTTTCCCGATTTTTATTTATATTGTGTAAAGCATGGGCAGAACCAAGGTATCAACCAAATCCTTTACCCAAAAACCTCGAACCTCACTTTACCGAACCATAATCATTGCTAAATTTTGGTTTGACATACATATCTACTTACCATTAACATTATGTATAATTTTTGGTTTAGTTTCGATGACTATACAACCCACAATCGCACTACAAGTTAAGGCGCTGTAGTTAAGTGCCCCGACTCCAAAGTACCCTGATCCATAGATTTCATGTGATGCTGTACTCACTACTCCATAAAGCAAAATTGTTGCGTATACAACCTGGGTATTTTTCGATCGATCTTATGGAACTTTTCAGAATAAATCGATATTGGCACTTTCTAAGGCTGTGCCTTTTTGCGGTTAAGGGATGTGAAGGGGAACTATTCCAAAGCAAACGAGAGCGTAAGTTAAAGTCGGCCCTGCCCGACTTCGAAATACCCGTTACTCAGCTCAGCTCGGATAAGTATGCAACATTTTTTTAACTCGGCCATTTATTATCCGATCCTTTTGAAAATTTGTGAGATTGTAGATATTGGCCACATAGACTACCCTGCAAAATCTGAGCTCGGTATCTTAAAAACTGTGGGAGTTATTCAATATTTTTTATTGCGGGGGCGGGAGGGGGCGTGGCCAAAATTTGAAACAAACTTGATCTGCCTACAGACAATACTAATTTACGTATAAAATTTGTTTGCTCTAGCTCTTCTAGTCTCTGAGATCTAGGTGTTCATACAGACGGACGGACGGACGGACGGACAGACGGACGGACGGACGGACAGACGGACATGGCTATATCGACTCGGCTGTTGATGCTGATGAAGAATATATACTTTATGATATCGGAGATGCTTCCTTCTGCCTGTTACATACATTTGCACGACTTTAGTATACCCTTTTTACTCTACGAGTAACGGGTATAAAAACATATAACCTTTGAGATCAACGCGACAATTTATATTTGGTCAATACGACCAGAAATTTTTGTTGTCCCATAACCGTCCCTTTTTCCCATTTTTAATGGGACCAGGGTATCAAAATAATGACTCCACAACGCTTGCACTGCAGTGAACTCTGCACCGGTGGAAACTGGAACCATTCACCTAGTTTTTTACAATTTCGTTCTCCACCTGTAAACAGATCTTCATCCGGTGTTTTGTCATTAAACAACAGTTCGTGCTTTATTTACATGATACGGTAACAAGAAAATGCTTTAGAAAAATGCTTAGTTAACTAAAAGCATTCTGCTATTGATAACACTGGTCGACACCCAAAATGATTGAAAGATCAGACAAAGTTATTGTTTTACGATTTTTAATGCCACAAAATACCCAGCTTTTCCCCGAGGTGCTAGAGCTCTCGAATTAGCCTTAGAATAAAGTTTGAACTGTCAACTATACAAATCAAATCGAAAAACCTTATGTCATGTAGTTAGTCATTTTTCTTGGGGTTGCTGAATGTTTGTGACTGAATTATTTTTGAGATAGTCTGTTCTTTAAATTGCCACTCGTTCAAGCACTTTTGTTATGGAGTGATGGTTAATTTATAAATTTGCTCAAAATTTACTTATGTATTATGTCTAACCTTTAATTGATGCTTTCAATTTACAGTTCTCTTCTTTTTTGGCCTGATAGAAGTATGTAGAGTTGGGCTACGTGTAAATTTAGAATTGATTCAAGACCTTTTCGATTTGACTCATACGGTTGGAAGTTCAAGCGAAACAGGGATTTCTGAGACTTTGAGTAAATTTTTCCAAAAATCTTTACTTGATGGGCACTTGGGAGGCCATATTCGATTTTAGCAAAGAAAATCCTATAAAAATAACCTTGTCCAATCTTTGAATCAGGAAAATACTTAATATTTCTCGACCTGTGTAATGTTTTCGACCAATTTCCAGGCCTCAGTTTCCACTATTCCTCAATGGGAAAATGCTTTAAATGTAGTTATCGAATAAAACATTTTGAAATGGACAGCTCGTTTTATGACACAATGAATTCCGCTTTACGTTGTGAAGTATACCTAAAAGTGAGGTTAGCTTGGGCTCTCTTACAAAAACTAAGTTAAACTTAAAGGCAAAAGGTAACAAAAATAATAATAATAATAATAAATACAAAAACTAGGCTAATCACGTAAGAAACATGTCTGATAAATCGCCATGCAGTAGATCCGTAAAGGGATGATAGGTGTCCAGTGTGGCCAAAGGACTGATGCAGGCGGAAGGTTGCTGATTGCTATTGGAGAAGTCAAAGGAGTCCGTTGAGTTATCTAAAAGCCGAAGACTCAATTCCACATCTGGCTTGTCTAGCCCAGACATGGGTATATCACCGCGTGCAGGTAGTAAGGATTCGGCGGAAGTAAGTAAGCCTTGGTAACAGTGCAGCGACTCTCCATCGGATTCCAGAAGTAAAGTATTGAGTTCACTCAGAGCTTGTAAGCCGAGCAGACTTTCCGCTTCGAGTCCATTGATCGATGAGGCGGATGAAGAGAGTGAGGCATAGGCAGAGCTGGGCGAACAGGCGGCGGTGCTGGAGCACGGAGGAGATCCTATCGAAGAGGATGCATAACAGGATTCCGATGAGCTGCTCGACGAGCTCTTCACGGGCTTAATCGTTTTCGGGTTAGCCTTAGATGGTCGCTTATTGGGGGAGGCCTTCTTACTGCCAGTCCCATTTTTCGCTTTCGTCTGCTTGGTCTTCAATTGAACTGGCTCGGGCTCAATATCCTCCTCACTCACTTGTGGTGTCAACTCCTCTCTATTCGCACTCTCCTCGAGGCACTCCACAATAAACTCATTCTCATAGCTGGGATCTTGCAGGGAATCACTCAACATTTTGATATACTTCATTGCCACGCGTAGGGTGGTAATTTTGGTCAACTTTTCGTTTGCTTGGGCGGCATCTTCACCTGTTATGGCTTGGGGTACACTATGCCTCAAAGTCTCAAATGCCAAGTTGATCTCCCGCATGCGTGAGCGTTCCCGGGCATTGGCTGTCTTACGTCGGTATTTACTTAATGGCGGAGCTTTCGTTTTGGCTTTGCTGGAGGAATTCTTCTTGGCTTTTGTCACGGGCTCCAAAGGTTCTAGTTCCAGTTGTTGTTCCTCAAGTTCCAGTGTGTTGGCAATGCTCTTCTTCTGTCTCTTTTGTCGCAGGGAATATTTGTTGCTAGCCTTCCTCTTGCGCGAATCCTTTGGCTCCACATCCGCGTAGTTGTGCAGCTCATATGTAGTGGACTTCATCTGAAAGTAGAATAAAAGTTGGATTTTAGTTCCTCAAGTCTTTAAATTGATTAACTTCGATATGTGGGCTGTGCCCTCAGCAATTAACAATTCTGTTTGTCCAAAAAAGTAGGAGAATGCCAATGAAGCGTATCTTTTGGTTTAACCCACCCCGTTTTGAACTTCCGTAAACGGTTTGATAACTAAAGTCTTGAGTTCGGTCGCTTCCGTCATAAAACCCACTGAAGCCGAAAAAACGGCATCATAAATTGTCGAATTTGGACAAAATGAAAAACTTATATCGAATTTAGTTTTGTTGCAATGTAGCAATCATCGAAAGCAACTCAAGATGAATTGAGTGAGTCACTTGGAAGCCAATGACTTGGCTAATCCTCAATTGGTTGGCTCAAGGCAGCAGCTCTGACACTTGCAATTCAGATGATCTTGCCAATTATTAGTAGTTATCGCAGAGCATAACTAGAAGTTAGCATTTTTCAGTATCTAAGTAATTCAAAAAGGTCAGTAATGGGAACTCCGAGAATGGCGGCCTCGTCATTCAAATGTTCCTTACACGCTCTGACACCAGGTTCGCTCATAAACTCTTATTTTTATAATCCGTACCAAAGGTACGGTGAGTATATAAAGTTTGAGCTAAAGAATGTAACAGCCAGAAGGAAAAAACTCCGACCCGAGAAAGTATATATATTCTTGATTAACATCAACAGCCGAGTTGATTTGGCCATGGCCGTTTGTATGTCTGTCCGTCCGTCGCACAGTGGGAGATTTGGCACATTTAGGTGGAATTAATTCAAATTTTTAAAATTTAAAATGCGCCAATTTTTTTATACCCTTGCAAAGGGTATTATAATTTTGCCCAGAAGTTTGCAACGCATAGAAATATTCATTTTCGACCCCATAAACTATACATATTCTTGATCAGGGTAACGAGCTGAGTCGATTGAGCTTTGTCCTTCCGTCTGTCCGTCTGTCTGTCTGTCTGTTTCTACGCGAACTAGTCTCTCAGTTTTCTAGCTATCGAGATGAAATTTTACACAGAGTCTTCTTTTTGCTGCACACTACTAATATGTCGGAACCGTCCGGATCGGATGACTATATCTCATAGCTCCCATAGGAACAATCGGTCGGAAAACTAGTTTTAGTATGAAAAACTTTTTTCTTTTCAATGGAAACGTCTCCAATCTTTGTAATCGTAGGTTTTCTAAGTTTTTTTATAATTCTACCAAGTTTTATCAAAATCGGACAACTATATGGTATAGCAGCCATACAAAAGACAGGTTTAAAAAACAGTCTTAGTTAGAAAAACTTTTTTGTTTTTAATGGTAGCATCCATTTTGTATTTGTTTGTTTCTCGGGCTTTTACACAATTCTACAAGTTTTTGTCCAAATCGGATGACTATATCATATAGCTCCCATACGAACGTTCGGTCGGAAAATGGGAAAAAGAGTATTTTTTGAAAATATTTAAGCGAGCACTTGCAAGGGTATAAAAACTTTGGCACATCAGCTATGAGCTTCCAAACATGCCGCTTGAAAAAGCTCGTGTGATGTAATATTTTGCAGCCATTTAGTGAGCAAGAATAAAGCCAGAAAAAAAATATAATATACTAATGATGCTATAACTTTTGGTTTTATTTAAAGTTAAGAGGAGAAAACGAGAAAGCCAAGCTAACTTCGTCTGTGCCGAAGTTTTTATACCCTTGCAAGTGCTCGCTTAAATATTTTTCTGGCCGCCCTAACAGACGTTTTAGTGTCTGCCTTCAATCAACGCAGCACAAGAAGACTATCAACCTAGTCAACGACGTAACTTCGAACGAACTTATGGTATCTGCGCGCAAGAGCCTATATAAATCCGGAAAAAGAAATGCGGCAGCAGTAATGAAAATCTGATGAAGTCGCTGCAAAATTAATAAAATGTACGGGAGCGGACTGTATTAGTCCTATCAAGTACACGGCAGAAAAAGCGTTGGCATTATACATTGAAGGTCGATTTACTAAGAATTCATACAGTTTAATTCAAGGAGGCACCAAAAAACGGAATGCGGATGCTTTTCCAGCATACGATGTCTTGCGCTCCGCAAAAAAAAAAGTGCTATCCAAAAGACGTCAAAATATCAAAGTTGTCAGCAGAAGTATCCTTGCAGAGCGTCATTGATCACACCATTTCCAGAATCTTCGAATCGCTTGAGGACTTGAACCAGGTTAAATGGTTCGATGGCAGTAGTGGCCACTCACTGTATAGACAGGAAAATAGCGATCTTGATGCTGGTAAAATGGACGAATATGTATTTTCGATCTTCATTGTTCCTTTGCAAATACTAATGGAAGACTCCATAATATGGCAAAACCCCCGGCCTTCATCTACGCGGTACTGTCGCCCCATTAAGCTACTGTTTCAGACATAGACTTCGTCATTAATTAATGCTGAAGTCGGAAAGATTAAGGAAGAAATTCGTAATCTTAATCCAACGATAATAAACTCGTGTGAAGTTCAACAACGTTTGCATTTAACAATGATTGATGGTAAAACATTAAGTGTTCTTGCGGAATCCTCATCGTCAATTTGTAGGATCTGCAAAGCATCGCCAAAAATAATGAATAATTTAATCGTCATTCAAAATTTATCGTCTGATAAAAATGTGTACGAATACGGCTTATCAACGCTTCACTGTTGGATACGATTCTTTGAGTGTATCATTCATATTGCATACCGGATCCCAATTAAAAAATGGCAAATAAGAGAAACTGACAAAACAATTGTTAATCGAACTAAGTTAGAAATTCAAGAAAAGCTTAGAAAACAAATGCAGCTTTTAGTTGATATCCCTAAGCCAGGCTCGGGAAATACTAATACTGGGAATACAGCCAGGCGTTTTTTTCAGCAGCCCAATTTGGCATCTTCAATTACAGGTGTTAATGAAGAGCTTATCAGGAATTTCAGTGTAATCTTAAGAGCCTTAGCCTGTGGACTTGCAATTAATATTGAAAAATTTCTACATTTCACATGGCTTACAGCAAAGAAGTTTGTTAATTTGTATCCGTGGTTGTATATGCCGAACACTGTACATAAAGTTTTAGTACATGGAGCAGATGTAATTGAAAAAATTGCTCTTTCAATAGGATTGTTGTCCGAGGAAGCTCTAGAAGCTCGAAACAAAGATCTCAGGAACATAAGGCAAAATAATACACGAAAAATGTGCAGAAGTAAGACAATGGTGGATTTAATGATCCACTTATTTGTTTCATCAGATCCAGTCATATCGAAAATATCCAGCTCCGAAATGACGACGTGTTACATCTACTTCTGAAAAAGGACTTAAACGTAATCAGTAATGAAGGTTCTGACTCTGAATAGCTTTAAGTCACATATTAATAAATGTTATTGAAAAAAAAAATTTAAAAAAAAAATTTTTTTTAAATTTAATTTTTAGGTTAAATCTTAAAAAAAAAAAATTCGAATTTATCTCAAAAAATATGTATTTTTATTTTATTTTGTACAAAAAGTACTATAGCACTTTTTCTGTGTCTTAAATTTTAAATATGAATTAATGCCACCTAAATGTGCCAAATCTCCCACTGTGCGTCGGTATGAACAAGCAGATCTCGGAGATGGTAAATGATAGACCCTTTGCGTCCTCCTGTTTGTCCGTCTGTTTCATTGATATCTCTTTCGTGCACGACCAAACTTCTGGTACAAATACTAAGCGTATTTGTCGGAGTCGGCAGGATCGTATGAGTATAGCATATAGCTGTCATAGGAACGATCGGTTGAAAAACTAGGTCTAGTGGAGAAAAATTTCTTGTTTTTAATTGAATTGTCTTCAAACTCTGTATTTATTACTTTGCCATGCCATGCTTCACTGAGTTTGATCCAAATCCGACAACTAAATAGTATAGCTGTCATATACCCCGTTTATACACAAATACAAAATCATAAATTCTGCCCCTCGAGGTATACATATGATTATTAATAATTATGGTGCAAATATTAAAAATAGACTCCATAATTATTAATATTCATAAATATAAATATAAATATAAATATATATAGCAAAATTCATGAATTTGGGTTTGGGTATAAACTGGGTATTTGAAAATAAATAGGTTAATAATAGTCTCAGTAGGAAAAACTTAACTAGCTAGCTTATAGCTGCTATAGGTCGAAAACCTAGTTTTAGTGAAAAAAAAACATATTTGTTTTACATTTTTGGCGTCTTTAAATTTACCAGTTATTAATATTACCTGCGTCAGCACAGTTTAGCCTAAATTGCATCAAAATCGGATGCTTACAGCAGGATGAAAAATTTCAGAAAAGCGAGTTCGTAGTTCAAGTACAAAAATTTATTGAGTGCAAAAAAGACACAATGCTAGCTCCAAAGCGCAACGGAAAATGCTAACTATTTCAAAACGAGTCTGTTTTTGAAATTCCCAACTGGCTCTAACACTTTTGTTGTGGAGTGATGGGAAATTTCAACAGTAAAGCAAGCTTGTTTTTTGGTTAATTCGTGGCCCTTGGATATTTCCAGTCTTCTTTTGTTCAATACAGAGGCCTCGTTTTTATACTCTGTACCGTAGGTACATAGAGTATAATAAGTTTGTGCAAAAGTATGTATCAGCCAGAAGGAAGCATCTCCTACCCTATAAAGTATATATATTCTTGATCAGCATCAACAGCCGAGTCATGCCCGTCTTTCCGTCTGTCTGTCCGTATGAACGCACATATCTCAGAGATGGTAAGAGATGGAGGTTTGACATGTATGGGACAAATGCTTTTTATGTCTGCAGGCAGATCCAGTTTATTTTAAATTTTGGCCACGACCCCTTGTTTGAAGTATTCTTATTTTCATTCTATAGTGCTTTAGGGTTAACATAAGAAATTACTGGAATGTAAGAAATAATGTTTTGTACTTAATTTGAATTTGTATATATTGTGAGAGGTTTTTGTAACCTAAAAGAACAAGTAAGAATGTAGGTTAATCTCGTACAAAACAAGGTGTTCCAAAATTTGTATTTACCACACCAAATGTTAAGGTGTGTTAAGTGCTGCTCATTGCCGCTACAGCCGCTGGACCCCATTCGAATTGTTTTTTTTCCCTATAACTCGACCTTCTTTCACCCGATCTTTACCATTCCCCCGGCAGATAATCCTAGAGAGTATCAGGATGATAGTTTGCTTATTAATTTGATACTTAGAATATTAATTTGATGGTATTCATTGGGAACCAACACATTTTTATAATAGTTTCGAACAATCATGCTTATAAGTGAAACGAAGCTTGACTTGATCGGCTTGATATTAAGTGTTTTGATTTTAGTGCAAACACATCGGTAATTCGCTTAAAGTAAAAGCTTTGCCCCCTAGACGACATGCCGAAGACGCAATGAATGTGTTTCAATATAAAGCACAAGTTCGTTCCTTGCGCACATTTGAAAATAACAAATAAAACTTTTTACACTCATAAAGAATTGTCTGAAAATTCGAAATTCTCCTATGAAATCCGCTCTAAGCCGAACAAATATTTTCTATTTTATGTCATATTTTTCTAAGTTTCAGAAAACTATTTCTGATTATTAGAACATTTTTCTAAATACTAGGGCAAATTTAAAAATAAGGCGAACTTCTCAAGTTCAGGTCAAATTTTTTTCTGAGTGTAGACGCAGTTTCTGCGCTATCCAAGATGATCGAACCAAAGTCAGCGGTGCCACAACCTAAAGAAAATTCTCAAACTGGGAAAAATTTCACAATCAAGCCATCACGATTTTGGCTGCACCAAATCAAAACGGTGAACTCTTATCTCAATTAGATTCGCATGAAGCACATCTTTACGGTGACTTCTATTTGAATAACATCCGTGTCGCAATGTGAGAGAACAATTGATGTCATAGTCGTATAATACATTTTGTAACTCAGGGGAAATTGTATTTAATAACCTCTCCCTGTGTTAATTAGCAGAGCATTTGACGTGTATGGGACAAAAACTTTTATACTTGCAGGCAGATCAAGTTTATTTTCAATATTGGCCACGTCCCCTACTGCCCTAGCTACTACTGCAGCATCAAAGTGTATGCTGAGCGTATTATTCCATTGGTATGGAGAATGTGATAGTCGGGCTTCACTGACATTATTTTTGTTTTTATACCCTTGCAGAGGGTATATTGAAGTTGTCCAGATGTTTGTAACGCATAGAAGGAGCATTTTCTCTCTGTCCGTCTGTTTCTATGCTATCTCCTCCGTCAGTTTGAAAGCTATCGCGACCAAACTTTGCACGATATCTCCTGGTATAAATTTGCTGCACATTTGTCGGAACCGGCCGGATCGGATGACTATAACATATAGCTGTCATAGGAACGATCGGTGAAAAACTAGTTCTAGTAAAAAAAACTTTTTTGTTTTTAATGCAAACGTCTCCAAACTCCGTATTTACTAGTTTTTAATGCTTCTTCATGATTCTGCCAAATTTGGTAGAAATTAGACATCTATATAGTATATAGTATAAGCTTCGACTTCTTGTTGCAAAGACGCATTTGCCACCTTCGCTTGGCTATGGAATAAAAATATTCGGAAATGCGAAGCTGCTTCTCAGAGAGGACTTAATGTAACGTTTAATATTAAGAATTGTCCATGTTACATGCGTTGCCAAACAGATTTATGACGTAGATTTCAAGACTTGAACCGAGTACAGATATCAATTACTGTTACATAAGGTAATATACATTAGACAACCATTGTATTTATTTGACAAATTAGGTTTTGCCGTTTCAACGGCAGCTCTGAACGGCATTTTGTTGTAAGCACTGTTAGGTCCTAGAACCAACTTTCCCAAAACTTGAAAAGTATTAGTAGTGTCACGCTAGGGCCAAATTATTAGCTTTCCTTAAATACTAATGTATTTAATAATAATATATAGAAGCAATGTAACTTTAGGCGTAAGTAGGTTAATACATTAATATATTAGGTAACCCTTGTAGCACTATGAAGTAATTATAATAAACTAAACATAAGATCCTCATCGACTGGGATTTATATTAGGGACATGATTAAATCCGTCAGTGAAGCGAACCGAACGCTTTGACTTGTGGTTTTGGTTCGGGTCAGCACTTTTAGAGGATCGCAGATTTGGCTAATTAGCTGGAACTGTAGGCTTGGCTCGGTTCGGTTCAGAAGCGGGTTGCCTCCCTGTTTTTAATACAAATTTTGGTAACTTTTTAACATTTACCCTATATTTTGCTATTGTCCCCTTGACCCAGATATGTTAAATGCGGAAAAAGCTGGCGCTATGTCAGCCCTGTTGAAGACCGAAAAAATTAGTAAGAGCAGCAAATGCCAGGAACCTGTCAAAAATCAAGCAAACCAAAAACCGATGGGTAATACAAAACCATATAGTGCTAGCAATATATCTTTACACGCACACACAAACCGAGACACTGTGCCACCACAAAAAATGTAAACACAAACATATCACACATACGCATCGTGTGCCAATTTTAATAAACAAACTGAACGTAAATGGAAAATCAAACAAATTCATTTCGAGACCGAGACTGAGACACACACTCACACGCACATATATAGAAATGAAACCAAACAAGACAAAATCAAAAGATGCAAAAAAACCGACACAAAATAAGACTTGCCGCAGGCTGGCTAAAAATAATAGCAGCCGCAAACGGAGACAGAGAAAATAAACAGGGGGCAACGGCAACGCCAGTAGCAACGTGCAACTGGCAAAAGCACGAGACTACAATGAAAGCAACAACAACCACAACTGAACGATTTTGACGCTTTCCACAAAAAGCAAATTAAGAATCACAAATCGAGAAGAATAAAAGAAAGCAACCAAGTTGCATACAATAAAAACTAATTTTAGAGCTATGGCAAAAACAAAAACAAAACTCATGCCAGAAACAGATACAGTCCGAGTCAGTCAGAAAGTCTATAGAGACAAATCAAGAGCGAGGGGTGTTTGAATCAAACAAACACATGTTTTATAGTTACAAATTTAGCGTTAAAATTTTAAGTATGTTCAAATAAAAAGGAGCTTGTTTCGGAATATAGCTGTTCATCTCTTGATGTTGCATTTGATTTCTTCTGATCAGGTGAATTAAATAAAAACTTTGCCTAAAAATGGAATTCGGTAATATGGATTATTTTTCTTGGCGTTATGTTAAAAACAATCATGGCATAGTACACCACGCAAAGACTTAAATTGAGATAATTTTTTATTTGGTCAAGTTTCGGAAACTTTGAAAGAGCTTTAATATTTGAGATGTAAGTTTAAATTTGCGCCTAAAGTAGAGAGAAAACTTATGAATGAGTTTTCTGACCCAAATGGTTGCTTTAAGCCATAATAAATCCATAACTCTTATAGCTGAGCCAACATTTCGAGCTGCCTTCGTAATAATATTATCTCTCGTGCGGTTCGCTTTTCCAAGCGCAGGCAGCAGACGCTTCATTTTCCATTTAACCGCACCCGACTTCCCCCGCCCTAGCCCCTGTCCATGCCTCTGCGCCGACAACCGGCAGCCGGCAGCCGGCACCCTTCTCCTGCCTTTCTAGCGTGCAGACAAGCGTGCAGAAAAAGTTCTAAATTTAATGGCTACACCTAAAAATGCAGCGACTGCAACTGGGAGCGGGAGGAGCCGGTCGTCGGTAGTTTCAAGTGCACTTTGGCTCTACTCGGCAGGCGGCCGAAAAATGTAAAACGGATCTCGCCCAGCCCCCTGCCCACTTCACGCCTGGCCGCACGCATGGCTTGCCTTTTGTCTAGCTCGTTTGTGGACTACTGAATGGGTACGGGGAAGTTTTCTATGTTTGTTGTCTGTGCATTTCAATTGGGCTCTTTTTTTGAATTGTGTCCGGCGTGTAATTGAAAACTTAAGCTGGCCTCCCACCTCCCAATGCAAACAAAAACAAAAAAAGCTCCCAATCAACAAAACGCAACACAGCGAGCCTGTCCGCTTCTGTTTCCTGCAATGCTTCCACCTACAACATCCTGTGGCACGCCCAGCTTGTTGCTGCCCTGTTTGTTGAAAAACATTTATTAGCCGCGAATACTTTTTTAATCACATGCAATTTGCTTCGCTGGCCAGTGTGCGACCAGCGAGCACGGAACTCGCTCATTTTCACGTCTTTTGGCCGCCCATCAAGCAGGAAAGGAAAGAAGGATACGCCTCTGAGCACTGTGGAAATTTTTGTGCACTTAATTGCACCTTGTTTGCATGTCGCAAAACGTTTGCACTTTTCTATTACGTGGACACGGGTATATTTAAATCTCTGATCCATAGGAAACAATCTTTTGAAACAAGACATTTTTGGGATATAATATAAGAGCTGAGAGTCTCACATCTTGAAGCAAAATGTTTGAGTGCCACATTAGGCTAGGTAGTTCCGGCTGACCCCCAGGACCTTAATGAGGCCGGGTGATTATATGGGTACGATTGACTAAGAAATCCTGGAGGATCTTTGACGTTTTGTGCGAATGTCAATAAATGTTTAGGGGAATTCCACATTGTTTCTCAAAAAATAACGTAATGTCAGAGAATACCATTTAGAAACACCATTATTTATGTAAAGCTAATATTGTGAAGCAAAAGGTAGGCCATTTTTAGGAGCATCGACAGAGAAATTTAAGACGATGCCAATATAATTTCACATCATTAGCAAATTCCAAGCGTTCATCAAAAATGTACTCAGAGTGACATGCCTATAAGGGATTCGAAAAATATCCATCTGCATATTTTTGTTCAATATTGTTTGAAGTCGGTCTTAAACCAGTAAACTGTTTAACTAAATGTCACAAAACTATGTACTGTACAAAAAGACGAGAAACATTACGATTTTAAGAAAACTTTTAAGTTTTCAGTATGAAGGTATAATTAATGTGACTTGGCATACTGAACTCTTTTGGTATTTGACATCTATTGACTACATTAGCTTTCAGAATTTGAAAGAAAAAACGTTTCATTAGATGTCCCGAGGCGGGATCGAACACTCGTCCTCTGTACCACAACCGGATTTATAATCGAACGGATTAAAATCTTCGAACAGAAAACCTTTTTCTATAAACCGCAGATTTTATTGTGCATTTAATATAAGCCTTAACAAATGCGAATCGATATACACACATTTATGCGGTATTCGCTGTTCAAATATGAAAAGGGTCAAACTCGTTACATAGAGATTTTGCTCCTGGCCAAATTTTAAGTTCGTTCATAGTAAATCATTCTATTCTGTTGGAACTATTGTAAATAATTTAATCCAGTTTTTTGCCGATAAGGAACTGGAGTTCTACAAGCGTAAAACTAAGCACCACCCAAAAAGATGTTCGTAAGTAGTCAACCAAACGTCCAAAATATATTTTACTTAAATTAAATCAATACAAATACGAAAATTCGAGTCGCCCTGCATGCAAAATTTGGATTTTCTTACAAATTGTTATGGAAGAAAGTTCAGCCGGAAGCACTTGTAGGCAATGCTGGTCATATTGCGAATGTTTTATAAGACCAATATGGGACTATCATTTCTGAGTGGTACTTATACATTTGAGTGTCAGAAGCTCTTGGAATTATAAGAAATACCTACAGCTGACGAACGGCTATTTCAACAGTGGCAGTGCTAGCATTTTCAAGCCGGCACATTGAAGACAGTCTTTCCTTATTTTTGTTCCCACACAACAGACAAAACACATTGTTGAAGTCTTCAGAAGCCTTGTTTCTGAGTGGAAAAACATAAGACAAGACAAGAATGAGATTGTACTTAAATATGTCAATCAGTTTAATATAAGTTAACAATCGGAACTAGAAAGTAACCAAGGCTAGAAATACAAACAAACTATATTGCTTAGTTAAGAATGTACATTTTTTCTAAATAATTATGCCAAGATAGGAACCATACTGGACCTTAAACGCATAATAGGCGTAAATTACTGACAGGCGTGATAGGAAAACTTTTATATTTCTCACAGGGCATCTTAATAGTCGACTTATCGTCCCTTTTCCTCAACCATTTAAGCTCTTTTCTTCGTCGCGTGGCAACATTTAATTATGCCTTAAATCAAAAGAAAGAACTTAAAAGAAACGGCAGGCACGCCAGAAGAAGAAAAGTGAATACCTTTGAACGTGAGGATTCGTTATAGCTTGGGCGTGAAGCTAATCCGCGCTTTGTGCTTGCTGATTTAAACATTTCCTGTTGATTTCTACTGCACACAACCTTTTCACAATCTTTCAATCAACTTGAAACATTCCCCATGAATTCTTAACGGCAAATGAAGAAAAGTTTGCCCACTGATAGACAGCAACAACGCCCCATAACCCGTTTGTTCCAAACAACAACATCTAGGAATGGTCAGAGCTATGCAACAAGTGTCAAACAGGCCAGGCCAGGCCAGTCTAGGCCAGGCCAACTGCAAGAATCTAATGCCAATTTTGGAAATCTGCACTAAATTGTCCATTTAAGTGAAGCCTGAAACTGACGTGAGCCGCACACGCTCTCTTCGACTGCAATCAATCTACTCACATTTACACCTCTTTTGCTAGCTAGGCGGGCAATTCAATTTATGAGGCCAAGGAGGCACAATGCGACTGCAAGGGCGTTAGCAGCGATGCAGAAACATTTGACGTGTTGGATGGAAGCTTCTTGGGCCGATGTTGTTGTGGATGACGCCCGTTTCGAGTTTCATTTCCATGTAACTTAATTCTTGCATTAAATTGTATTCATTAAGAGTTTCAATCTTAAAACTTTTTCCAACCACAGTAACCAACCACAATAGTCAACAAAATAAAAGTGTTGCGGTAAAAGCGTAGGCAATGCAATGTTCATATTTACTTAGTACAGCAGACCCACCGCAAAAATTTTGCTACTAAATTAAACTTTCTTAAATATAGAAAAATGTACATTAATTGTTCGAACTTACTTAGTTGTTCTAAGAGAATTTTGGAAATTTAGAATCAACCTAAAGGTACTACCACAAAATTGTCCTCGAAATACGGTTCAAAAGTAGCTCAGAGTCACATCTCAAAAGTTATTTAAGCTCTGATATTGAAATTCGGTCTGTATGTTGGATGTATTTCTCGTTAAAAAATGGAACCGGTTCAAAAACAACGCAACAATTGTACAACATGTACAACCTGTAAGTCTTCTGCAATTGCCTTCCGATCCCTTAATATAGTTTTTATCAATCTGCATTCTTTTCTCCATTTTCACTTTTCTGTCGTACTTCTTTACCTTAATTCAGTCTTAGCCAGGAGAGCTTTTATTCATATTACGTATTCTTTTCTAACCGACATTCTGCGTTTTCGAAGGGCATTCCTCGGGGATCTTACAGACGAGTCCGGTAAAAGCGATCTTATACATTCTTCTAAGGATTTTAAAGATATTCAAATGGTTTCTAGGGACTAGGGACTGCGGTTCAGTCAGCTCCAAAAACCATGTAATAAACCGAACTGGCGGTTCAAAAACTGTGTAAACCACTGAAACAAACCAGTATACCGAACAAGGTTTGCATCCCTGCTATAAACTTGACATTTGGTATGTAGGTTGATTTCATGAAGTAAGACATTTTCCCGGCTCCGAACCATTCGGCTAAGCATCAAAGGTGGTCCAGGTCCACATCTGGCGGTTGGAAAGTTGTTTTGTAGGTTTGTAATGTGAGTGTTACACTAATATAAATCTCAGAAATTTGTTTTTTGGGCTTATGTCTTATGTCTTGACTTAACTGATGATAATGATAATGCTTCTATTCAGCACCATGAAATAATTTTAGTTCGGTCCATATAAGGTGATAGTTATAAAAGCTCTGGAAAAATATACTACAGGGATTATTTTAGCTGAACCTTTTTCAAAGCTGTCCAGTTTCTGGAAGTAAGCTATCTGGATGGTTAATTTTTAACCCGGTTCGATATCCAATGTAAAGGGAGCATAAGCATTTTGACCTCGTTCTCTTTACTTTTAAGCAGGGCAGAAAACATAAAGAATTTGTCCGACGCTCCGGCTCGCGCTTTCGAACCAAAACTTACCAATATGTAAGGTTTGAAATGTGGCTTAATGTTTTTGGAAAAGTTGTGCGTAAACAATATTAATAAGACAAAAAAAATGATATACTTGGTACCAAGAGTACACAGAGTACATTAAAATTGAGCAAAAGTATGTAACAGCCAGAAGGAAGCATCTCCTACCCATAAAGTATATATAATATATTCTTGATCAGCACTACCAGCCGGGTCGATGTAGAAATGACCGTCCGTCCGTATGAACAAACAGATCTCAGAGAGGGTAAGATATTGAGGTTTAGACATGTATGGGACAAATGCTTCTTGTACTTGCAGGCAAATCAAGTTTATTTTCAATTTTCACCATGGTATTTGGGTCGGAAGCGATTTATAGAGCACATGAGAAAGTTCAAAATATAATTTGCATTTTTGGTTGTCCGTAATTATACCCGTTACTCGTAGAGTAAAAAGGGTATACTAAAGTCGTGCAAATGTATGTAACAGGCAGAAGGAGACATTCTCCGCATATCATAAAGTATATATATTCTTCATCAGCATCAACAGCCGAGTCTAGAAGAGCTAGAGCAACCAAATTTTATACGTAAGCTAGTATTGTCTGTAGGCAGATCAAGTTTGTTTCAAATTTTGGCCACGCCCCCTCCCGCCCCCGCAATAATAAATATTGAATAACTCCCACAATTTTTAAGATATCGAGCTCAGATTTTGCAGTGTAGTCTATGTGGCCAATATCTACAATCTCAATTTTCACAAGGATCGGATAATAAATGGCCGAGTTAAAAAAATGTTGCATACTTATCCGAGCTGAGCTGAGTAACGGGTATTTCGGAAGTCGGGCAGGGCCGACTTTAACTTACGCTCTCGTTTTTATTGAACTCAACCAAAATTTTAAGGTCGGAACAGGTTCGGGTTCAGCATTCCTTCTAAGGTTGAGCTGGTATTCCTAGCTTGTTCTATTGATATTAATTACTCTCATTAATAATATTCGTTAAGTTCTTTCCACCTTACATTCACATGTCCCTAAGTACCTTAAGCTTTTGACGAGACTGAAATGACCATATCCACTCATCATCTCATGGGGACATACAATCGGCTGGATAAATTCAATCTTTTGATTTTTGGAGAATTCAATTTCGATATTTAAGACTTGACTCAAGTTCTCGAGATCACATGCTTGTAAATTAGGGGGATAAATTAAATCTTTTACAGTATTAAATAAAGTGGGATCGAAACAATCCTATTGTTCAGCCCGGCTAGGCTCAAATCATTTGATTTGAGAGAAAGAATAAAAAATACTGTGTTGTATATGTATCACATACATTGAACAAGATTTTAATACCCGGGTATACAAACATAGTAATGAGAAGAGGCTAAAGTAACGATTGATTTCACGCATTTTGGGGTTTTTGGAAATCTTGTAGTACTTGGACTACATTTTAGGGGGTTGTTTTCTTTAACTTGCTTTTAACGATTGGATAGGAAGCTAAATTTCTCACAGTAGTTTTTTTTTGCGTACTGAAAGTTAGTACTAAGATCC
The DNA here is from genome assembly GCA_035044985.1 of Lordiphosa fenestrarum. Lineage (NCBI taxonomy): Eukaryota > Metazoa > Arthropoda > Insecta > Diptera > Drosophilidae > Lordiphosa > Lordiphosa fenestrarum. The sequence continues at coordinate 88,067 of JAWNNO010002321.1, read as the reverse complement.
GGTTTTGAAAAATATATCAGGATATTTGACAAAAATGACAAAAAAATGTGAAAAATTCACGCCCTTGGTGGAAAGGGGTTGGTTAAGATTTTTTGGGGGAAACATTAGTAACCAGCCATCAGCTCCAAGCTCAATTTTAAAGATACACATAAAAATTTAGGAACTTCATTTTTTGGGAAAACTACACCAAAATCTGAAAATGGGAGCACAACTGTTGTATGAAAATAGTTAGTTTTTCATTCGACCAGGATCGAAATTCTACAATACCTGCTTACCATTCTTTCGGAAAATTCATACCACTTCTAATATGAAATTCAACAATGATTGCTTACTATTCTTCCAAAAAATTCACCCCCCTGTGTGGTCAAGGATATATGAGCGATAGTTTCGATCCCAGCTAGTTGCTCCAAGCTCATTTCAAAAGCCAGATAGCATTTGTATTTACAACAAGTAAGAAAGTCGATGTGTGGCCGGATGTGGTACAGCGGGCAGCGCGTAAGCCTACTGTGGGAAAAAGTTTTTTCTTTCAAAACTTACACACCCGGTCACCTTCAGCAGCTGTTGGTGCCAGCTGTAAAGTAACAAGCCATGAAAAAGCTTCTCAAACTTCGGCGTTCGGACTTAGCGTTAAACTGTGGGTCGCTTTGTCTTGTGCGAAAATTAAAAGAACACAAGCCAAGATATTGAGAAAAGCTGGACATGGCCCTTTGGGGGTTGTAAAGTGAATGAAGTCGAGCCCGTCTATAATACCAGCTTGAACTTTGATGCTGCAGAGGCAGCTAAAAGCAATGCCGCTGCAGCGAACGTTGTCTTGCTCATAACTACGCTCTTTTACATCCGATCTTTACTAATCCTTTGGTGGGCGGATTTTTCCGCGGCGGATAGTCCTGATCACTAAATATGTCCACAAGGTACGAATCTTCTACCTATGAAACAGTGAAAGATATGAAGTTTTTATCAAAATTGTGGTGGCTGGAGGGGGCATCCCAAAAATTTAAAATCATCATGATCCATAAAACTGTTGAATAAATCTCGTTTGTTTACCATTTGATCAGATGCAACTTAGCAAACTTAGTTTCAAAAACTATTTGATAATTTAACATTGACTGCAATCCAAATTAACTTCTTTTGGTGGATTATTGATTTAGAGTTTGAATTGTGTGAAAGTTTACTTTACAAGCTATTAGCTCCAAACTTATTTTTAGCTACACATTTCGAAAATTTTGAAAAGTCTATCCCTAAAGTCTTAAAATGGGTGGAAAGCTGTTGAATTAATCATTTCTGTTTTTTATCCATGGACCATTTGTTTTTCTTGTGCGGGGAAATTGGTGGGGTCAACTTTCAGTTGTACAAATTTTGGAAAGTCTACATAACAAATTGCGAGCGAAGCCTCGGATTTATGCTGGTAAAAGCATATTCGTTTTGATTTACAAACCCAACTTGGGTTATACTGTCTCGAAATATTTTCGAATATTTTTGAATTGGTGGAGTTGGGGTGAAGTAATGAAACTTGTTCTCTATTTATTTTTAATAGTAAGTCTTCATTATCCTTTTCATTCTGTTCGCAATTGACATGACAGCTTTTATTATTAGCAACTTTTGCTGTAAGTTGTAAGGTGACAAGCTGCTGACATAAATGCTTTCAACACCTTCGGCATATAAATTTGTCCGTCCGAGCGTCCATTACTGAATCAGCACCAGGAGGGTGATGGTTTTCTCCTACTAAAAAATGCCTTTCTTTCTATTTTTATTGAAAGAACAACAAGAGCGACAGCAGCATGGAATGATGAAGATATAAATGGATATAGCATATTTACCTTTTTGATTTCATAAATCCCCACAAGAGCAAACAAGATGTGGCCGCTGTGTATGAAGTGGCTTTTTGCTTTTTATGCACTTTGATTAAGATTGGTTGATAATTTATTTTAATTTCTGCTTCATTAAAGTTGATTCCATTTCAATTTAACTTTGTGAATTCCGTGGTTTCAACTAATTAGTCACTCAACAAATTTTTGTTGGTTTCTTGTTTGTGCTTATCTCGAACAAAAATTCTTGAATTATGACTCTATGCATAAATTTGGCATATTTGGAATTATAAATTTTTTGATTTTATTTCCTTAAACTAAAACTGGTTTTTTTGTTGTTTTGTTTTTGATGAAAAGGAAAACACGCGAAAAGCCTCGAAGAGTAGATTTTCCAAAACGTGCGAGCCGCGTGTGTCATATAGAAGACTGTGCGAGTATGTGAGGCCGGCTGCTAAAAATATCTATGAGTACGCGCGATGTGTATCTGTATCCAATAACCCGAGTACAGAAATACACGGCAAACGTTCTTTGGAGCAAAGTGCGTTTGGCGTCCGCTTGCTGCGCTTGTCCGCTGTGCACTGATCACAGTTGAACGTCAATGTCGTCCACCGGCGAACACACTTGGCTTTGACTCCGTTAGCCAGACTTATTCTGAGGCGGCCCACACACGGACCTGCTGCATTGAGCGTGCGGTGCGCTATTGAAACGATCAATGAATGAAATGCCGCTTTAAAAAACGTATCTTACAGATACAAGATACTGACGACCAATAAACCGAGAAACCCACTGCTACGCCAACACAACGTCATTGAGAAACCAGTTCTCTCTCGGTTCTCGCTCTCGCTCTGCTCTCCCACTCAATTTGTGTGGGTGCTTTTTGCGTTGGCCGTAGATCAGGTCTTCGCGGTCGCTGACTGGGGCGTCTCTTGAGTGAGTTTTGGAATTTCGAATTTTCGTTTTCGTTTCGCGACTTGAGTGTGTGTGGCTCTCTGCTGAGTGCACTGAGATTGGTTTGAATGATCTAATATTGCCAGGCAATTATTTATTTAAATTTATTGCTAATTTTTTATTTATGCTGCTTGTTGGTGATGCTGCTGCTTTAGCACTTGACATTCATTTATATAAGTCGAAAAGAATTGTTAAAGCTAGCGTATAGTCGTAGACACTGTTTCTAGATATCTTCTGTTATGTTTTTTAACTTCATTTATGGCGTTTGAACTTTTCACAGCAAAAATGAACCTCTATGATTGCATAGTTAGTTATCTTTCAATTATAACTGAACAATGATGAATTGACAGTGTCGAGGCCAATCTCATAATGAAGGTCAAGCCAATATTTGTAATACGTATTAAATATTTCAAATTTGTAAATAGTTTGCATGTTTCTATTTATGTTTAAATCTATCAAATAATACGGAATGGGAATTGAAAGCTGTTCCCATGCCCCAAGAACGATTAAGTTATTCGGTTTTAAGAGTTTTGCCTTAAAGTTTGGGGGAAAAAAAAGTAAATGATAATTTTATTTTCATCGGTCTTGCAATTATTTTTTTAACATATTGAATATTGTGGATATTTTGAAGTATTTAAAGGCGTATTATCGAGCGTAAAATTTGAATTAAAATCTTTTTTACTATACTTCTAGCTTAGAAATTGTAAATGGACAAAAACAAATTCGATCAAAATGAATCCTACCTGTTAGCAATTCCGCATCAGCGCATGCGCAGTGTTGATCGAAATTGTTAGGGCTACCATATTGCTGAATTATAATTCGATAACGTTTTGAACATTCAATCGAAGAGAAAAACGGTTTTTATTTCACTCGGAATCAGAACAAATAGAAAATGAAAACGATTTGGAAATTCTGAAATGGGATCAGCCCTTTATATTTTCATTAATCTAAGAGGAAAATAGAAAAAAAGAACAAAAATGGAAAGAAAAGTGGATAAGCCGATTTTTATACTCTGTACCGTACGTACATAGAGTATTATAAGTTTGTGCAAAAGTTTGTAACATCCACAAGCAAGCATCTCCGACCCCATAAAGTATATATATTCTTGATCAGCATCAACAGCCGAGTCGATATAGCCATGTCCGTCTGTCCGTCTGTCAGTCTGTCCGTCTGTCCGTCTGTCCGTCTGTCTGTCCGTATGAACGCACAGATCTCAGAGATGGTAAGAGATAGAGGCTTGACATGTAGGGGACATATGCTTCTTATGTCTGCTGGCAGATCAAGTTTATTTTCAATTTTGGCCACGCCCCCTCCCGCCCCCGCAATTTAGAAAAAACGTCATATCTCCCACAGTTTTGAAGATAGATGGCTTGTTCCTGCTGGACATATTTAGTTATTAGGGTAACTTATCGATCCCCCAAAAAAATGAAGAAGATCGGATGAACGGTTTTCGAGTTATGATCAAGAGACAAATTTTCTTGGTACAGAGTATGTAATAGTCGGGCTTGACCGACTTTCTTCCAAGAAGCAGTTTATGCACAATACAGTCTCAAAAACTTCCCGGTTCCATTACCAGTAGGCTAATATCTTGCAGCAACATCTTCCACAGAAAATTCTTTCACAATGGGAATCAATGCTTTGTTTTGTGGCCTTAAAATGATGTAAAATGATATTCGGGGGTGTTCCAGTAATCTCTAGAGGTTTTCGTATAAACGATTGAACTTTGAACTAAACTAGGAAAACTTTAGATGTAAAGTGGCAGCAATGCTGCAGACTACTAGATTATTGAGAAAGGAAACCGTACGCATCAAACCTACTTGGCCTTGAACAGTCGGTTTCAAATCTCTCAACTTTTGTCATCTAATCTAGTAGCCCAGCATTTTGGAGACTTTTCACATATAAAGGCAAGCAGTTGTAGCTCGAAATGAAAGCGTTTACACGAAAATCTCTAGAGATTTTTGGGACACCCCCGATTATGTCAATTTGTTGAAGTTTAGATTTTTAGATAATCAGAAACCAGTCACATGTAATCTGAAAGCAATTATGTTGCTTAATACAATGTACTTTTTGAAAGTCCCACAAGCATATCAGTACCTCAGCTTTAGTTGCTTTCTAAGATCAAATAAAAAATTATGAAGCAGTTTCGAAATGATTTTTCCAATTCGATCTGCCTGCAAGTATAAGAAGATCTAAAATCTTTTTGTTTGATGCTGGTCAAGAATGTATACCCTTTATGGGGACGGATATGCATCCTTCTTGCTGTCACAACCTTTTGCACAAACTAAATGTACTCTGTGTACCTTGCCTTGTCTCACCTTGTCTTACTGCTTTCCAAGCCAAATAGTAACGATTTAGTTAAATTTATGTGGCTAAAAGGGTTTCAGTCCTAAATTAGGAATATAAATTATAAAAAAATCCTAGTATACTGAAGAAGTACAAGGAAGTAAGTTTAGCGTGGAAGAATGGTAAATGAGGCAGCTTTATACCTATAAAGAAATTCATTGCAAATGCAAATGATAAATGATTTCAGCAGTGTTAATCCCCGTTTTTGTGAAATATATCAGTAGCTTTCCGATGTCATTCATAAATAATCCACAACTGATTCATATGCCCAGCACCCACGCACTTCCAAAGCCAAATCTAAAGACAGTTTCTAAGCGGCCGTCACTTATGCAAATTAACAACGAAAATGCGTATAAAATTAATTAGACAACAACACGCCAAAAACATCATCAAACAACTTAATCGCTCAGCATTTCCGTTGGCTCAAACCGATTCCACTCAAATAGTTGACTTTGCCAGCTTCCACTTCCACCCTGTCAGTCAGACCCAGTGCAGGTGGTTGCGGCCTTAGCCGCGTGGGTGCAGCATTTCGAGAGTATTTCCGTTTGAAAGTGGCCATAACAATATATAATTGTAATAAAAAAATTAACGTAAAATATAAATAAAATCAACGTTGAGTCAAACCTCCCACACAACCCAGGCAGGTTACCAGCGCCAACGCAAAACGAGAAAACATATTCGATGGCAAGAAGCTTGGCCCAGAGCGATGTTCACAATTAGCCAACGTCTCGTAGTCTGAGAGAGTTTGGCTTTCTCACCGCTTTCCCAAAGGCTGGCCATAAATGGATCGCGATATACTTCCTAAGCGGGATCAGAGACCACACCAGACACCGGACCAGGCGCTTTGAGAGAGCTCGCTGCTTATCGTCGTTCAGTACCCCCGACTTTGTGACCATATTAAGGCAAATGTGATTTGCAAAGCTGGTAATTAAAAGCCAAAGCAAGTAGAGAACTCGAAGAGTAGAAAAAAACCTTAGAACATTTGCATAAGCAATTGGCAGGCAGAGATGACAAAAAGTGGCTTGGGGTGTAAATAAAGTCGTTGATTAATTAAGGCAAGGGAAATAAATCAAATTGCACTTTCTTTGAGTTGTGGCTTGAGTCGAAAACTAGAGATACACGATTCTATTTTTATTTACAACAGTCTACCATATTTTTTGGAAGAAAAGATATTTATTACTTATTTGTTTATTTGTATAAAAATAAAAAAATATTCTGGCAACGTTAAAAGGGTAAAATAAGAGTTTAAGCTGCTCCACCTTCTAGATTAGGTTACTTTGAATATCCGTTACCCGTTGAGTAAAATGGGTATTCTACAGTCTTGCATATGTATCTAATAGGCAGAAGGAAGCATCTCCGATATCATAAAGTATTTGAGTTAAATACATCGGATTTTAGGTAAAATCATGTTTTTATTTTGTGTTCCCACAAAATATCGGATAGCACACAAATTTGATTCATGAAAAGTACATTTTTTTCAGTCCTCGTCCATTTTGCATATATGATATTTATTCCTATTCCTCCTAAACACATATTTCAGAATATTTCGTCCCAATTTGACCTATACTGGATATTGTCATTTGCTTTTACATATTAAGAGAGTAAATATATGGCCGGGTGTGGTACAGCGGGTAGTTTATTAAAGTGTCCAATGTAAAAGTTAATTCTATAAAAATTTAAACATTAGCTGCTACAGCGCTGCAGCAGCGAACAGTCTTTTGATCATAACTCGATAACCGTTCATCCGATCTTCACCATTGCTTTGGCGGATCGATAAGCTATCCTAAATATCTCTAAAAGAACCAACCATCTATCTTTAAAACTATGGGAGATATGACGATTTTTTTAAGTTGCGGGGGCGTGGCCAAAATTGAAAACAAACTTGATCTGCTTGCAGATATAAGAAGCATATTTACCATACATGTCAAACCTCTATCTCTTTCCATCTCTGAGATCTGTGCGGTTATAAGGACAGACGGACATGACTTGGCTGTTGATGCTAATCAAGAATAAATACACTTTATAGGGTCGGAGATGCTTCCTTCTAGCCATAAAGATTTTAGGTTGAGGTAGTTGGACAACGACTTTTCAAAGTCACTGACATCACATCATCTCGATTCTGCGGCATTACGCGTCGTGAGACATGTGTTAACAGCTGAACACATCTTTCGGTTCCTTGAATGTGCGATGGAATTGCTGGATCTGGCAGTGGTATTTCAGTAGAATTTATGTACTCCAACAAGTGCACGTGTGGGATGCTTGCAGTAAATGGAGGTTCAAATAAAATGTCGTCATTATCCAAGTCAACTAAATGCTTATAATCTGTGCAATCGAAATTGATGAGGTTCTTCTTATAATTTCTGAGCTTAGCTGGATCATATAATTTCTCGCGATAATACATTATTTTATTAATAGCTCTTTCGCGGACTGATTTCCTTTCATCATCCTTTCCTCCTGCTGGGGTGTTGGTCAGTCATGAACATTTTAAGGTGATCAGGAATGAATCCACAGGAGCATGGCATTGTTTTCGTGCAACCACACTTAGCAATCTAAAATAATTCATTAAAGCTAGTCTCAAATTCGGTAACCGAACTTGTTTCGATATGTTTTTAGCCTCTCTATGGTATTTTTTGAGGAATGTATTAAGCTTTTTATACCCGTTACTCGTAGAGTAAAAAGGGTATACTAAAGTCGTGCAAATGTATGTAACAGGCTGATGGAAGCATCTCCGACCCCATAATTTATAAATCAATAGCCGAGTCGATAAAGCCATGTCCGTCTATCCGTCTGTCTGTATGAACACCGAGATCTCTGAAACTAGAAGAGCTAGAGCCATCAAATTTTAAATGTAGACTAGTATTGTCTTCAAGCAGATCAAGTTTTTTTCAAATTGCGGTACCGATGGTCGGCTCATCCGATGTTCACCAACCCCGTTACTCAAGGCAATTAGTGTTTAATAACCTCATGCGACTCAGATAGGTATGCAACGTTTTTTTAACTTTGTCATTTATTATCCTATTTTTATGAAAATTTTTGAGATTGTACATATTGGCCACATGCACTATACTGCAAAATCTGAGTTCGACAGCTTACAAATTGTAGGAGATATTCAACATTTTTTATTGCGGGGGCGGGAGGGGACGTGGCCAAAATTTTAAACAAACTTGATCTGCCTGCAGACAATACTAGCTTACATAAAATTTGGTTGTTCTAGCTCTTCTAGTCTCTGAGATCTAGGTGTCCATTTAGACGGACGGACGGACAGACGGACATGGCTATATCGACTCGGCTGTTGATGCTGATGAAGAATATATACTTTATGATATCGGAGATGCTTTCTTCTGCATGTTACATACATTTGCACGACTTTAGTATACCCTTTTTACTCTACGAGTAACGGTTATAAAAATCAAGCGAGCAGAATCAGCAAGCCTGAAGGTGTCCAAATTGGCCTTTGGTGAGAGTTATTCCTTACGCAGAGAAAACAAAATTAGCTGCACGCCACGTGTAGAAACAGTAATCCTAAACAAAACGTAGGTCTGTAAAAGAAGTTCCTGTACAATTTCACACGAAAAATGTAGAAAACTGAAAGCTAAACGAAACATGTAAAAAAACCAGGGACCGAAATGAAAATTACTTCCCCGTCGAAAAATAGGGTGCCAAACATCATAATTTTGAATTGCAATACCATTAAAGCAATCAATTTTTATTTGCAATTTTTTCCCATTTTTATACCCGTTACTCGTAGAGTAAAAAGGGTATACTAAAGTCGTGCAAATGTATGTAACAGGCAGAAGGAAGCATCTCCGATATGATAAAGTATATATATTCTTCATCAGCATCAACAGCCGAGTCGATATAGCCATGTCCGTCTGTCCGTCCGTCCGTCCGTCCGTCCGTCTGTATGAACACCTAGATCTCAGAGACTAGAAGAGCTAAAGCAACCAAATTTTATACGTAAGCTAGTATTGTCTGTAGGCAGATCAAGTTTGTTTCAAATTATGGCCACGCCCCCTCCCGCCCCCGCAATAATAAATGTTGAATAACTCCCACAATTTTTAAGATATCGAGCTCAGATTTTGCAGTATAGTCTATGTGGCCAATATCTACAATCTCACAAAACGATTCAAAACGATCGGATAATAAATGGCCGAGTTAAAAAAATGTTGCATACTTATCCGAGCTGAGCTGAGTAACGGGTATTTCGAAGTCGGGCAGGGCCGACTTTAACTTACGCTCTCGTTTATATTTGAGTGCTCGAAGGGCACTAGCGAAAATCTCTCTAATAAGAAAACATTTTTAAAATTGCCCCTATCTACACCAAGAACAAAATTCTGGATAATTAGCCGAAATGTAAATTTCAAAGAATATCCAACGGAAACTTTTCTATGGCCATCCATAACACCAATATCACACCATATGTTTATTAATTTGGAAATATTATATTATTCGGTTGTCCACGCTTTACTTTACTTATCTAAGGTATGAAATATTGACAAATACTGCAAGAACTGTAGAAAATGTGTTTGATGTCCGACTAACTCGAATTCTTCACATGTCCATAAGTTAGGAACGAGCATTTCTGCTCTCGCAGAAACATTCCTCTCTCTCTTTCGTCCTTCACATCACATAGCGCAGCATCTCCTTATACCCTACGAGACCCTCACCAGTTTTGTGTTTATACATATAAAACTTCTAAAAATATAGAAAAATACAAATTAGTTTCGTCTTGTCTGTGACTCGAACTCACAAAAATTTGAGCTTTTCACTTAGCAGAAATGAAATTACATCTCATTACACAGCACCATAGCACATGATTGTGGCATGTCTAAAGACCGTTGTTGGTCAGGCCCAGATCACTGATGATCGAGGGTGATTCCTCTTGAAGCATCTGTACGATTTTTGTGGTGTTGTGTCTCTATTTAAAGCTCTGCGAAAGCATATCATAACTTTTAGTCGGCTAAAACTGCACGTATTCTTAATATAGATTTGGAACTACGATTATCTTAACATTTTTTATTATATATATTTATAGTCCAAAAACTTGGTCATAAAACAAATATTCAAATGTGACGTTTGCTTTTTTAATTATGGCTTGCTTGCTCATGTTCTTGTCTTTTGAAATCTGGCAAGCAGATTAAGTTGTCAGCAAATTATGGCCAAAAAACCGATGGCTATTTATATATGTATGTTTTAATATAAATTAAAGACTGAATGTATTCTATTGTCTTGCTGTTTAAAACCCGTGGCGGTAAAGCAAAACTCACCACTTCGCACGCAAATCAAATTAATGTTGCATTTGTTTTTTCATGCCTTTTGACGACCTTGCGCCATGAAACAAACTAAAATTATAATCAAATTTAACTGTTGTCATCATGATTTATTTGCTTAAGAACAAAACACAACAAAGTTGACGCACCGACGGACAGACAAATAAATGAACAATCGTCGGTGGCTGGGTCGATCTGGTCGGGTCCAAGCTTGAATTTATCGGAGCACACACATATGACTGATGTCGTCATGCAACTTGTTTTGCCTGCAGGAATCAGTCAGTTAATTACAATTATTTCAGCGAAAAATAAATGACTGTAAGCACAATTGTTTCATAACAAAATCTACTGACAACGATCAGAAGTGTCTTTGAAAGCGGCTTAGCAATTTTAAATTAGAATCTAAACGTCAACATCTTGAACCAAAACAAAGGCACACAAAACGCCACTCAAAGGCAACGAGAAACTGAACCTGGTAAACAACACAATGAGAGCATGACTTCAACAAATGTAATTCAAAATAGATTTGAACTCATCTTGGAAAACGGAGAACTGAGGAGAACTTACAATATTCGAATCAATTTAAGTGTTATCACTGTACTCTGTTCACACTTCATTTACATATGTACCTATTGGTTTTGGTAACGCCCGCGTCTCTAACCTCGCCAATGGCCAAACTTCAACAAGACGGCAAGAAAAATAATAAATAGTCATTTCAAATTGTGGGGGTGGCGCCTACCAAAACCAAAATACTTATACCACTTAAATGGCCTCCAAAAGCACAAAAATTCGCACGAGTATTTAACACCAAGCGGAGTGACAGCAACAACAACAACATACACAAGCATTAACAAAATAGAAACAACAATAAAAGCAAACAACAATAATAATAGTCTGACTTGGCAATCAATTTGAAATAGAAACGCGCTTTTATAGCGGTGGGTAGGTATTTTCTTATTGTGACCCGCGAAGCGTGTAGGCTCCATCTCCAAGCACTTCATGTGGGGAGTCTGGTCACAAAAATTGAGGCTTATTACTTGAGGGAAACCCAAGGCAACAGTTGCGAGTGACAAATATAAAGCTATTTAAAATTTAATTTTCATATGATGGGATTTTGATGTGCCTAACTGAAAATGCATATCGACATCAAACGGATTGAGTGATTAATCAGCCGAAGAGATTGAGAAAAGGCCAAGCATTTTAAAGCGTATCGCCTGCAAATAATCAAGAATTTAATAAAAACGGAATGAGATGATTTTCAAAAGTGAGTGCTGCTTAGTAACGGGAAGTGAAGTGAAGTTCTAAAAAACAAAATTGTGAATGGAAAGCTATTCAACGTCTTTTGAGTACAACTCAATTTCAAGAAGTTAATAATTAAACACACGGATTTCAACGTTAATACAAATTAATCACTACACAATAATAACAAAAGATGACACAGTTCTACAAATTGAGACCATTGGTGTGTATCCCAAAAATCTTAAACTAATTCTTCCTTTTTTGTCCATGCTTCTTCCTACTAGCATTAATTCTACCAACTGAATCTTGGTAGGCCATTTTATGAGGCAGTGTATTTCTGTTCGCAGTGTGCACATTTTCCGGATCATCTTTTGGCTATTTGCAATCCCTGGCTATGTGACCCTTTCCGTATTAACGCAATAATATGACTTTTTGCTAAATCTTTGCGTGCGTCCAAATTTCTGACATCTATGGCACTGATCGTTGATGTTCCTTGGCGATTCAATAGTCAAAGCAGCACGCCACTGTCAATCCATATTGAAAATCTACATGTTGCTTAGCACTGGTTCGGGGTTCACAAATAATATAGACATATGTGCTCTTTTGTCTAGCAATTTGACGTTGACAATGTGTCTGACGGTGTCCTTTTTCATTAAGATTTTCTTTGATGTTGTTAGTGGAAGTGTAATATAATTCTTTTATGACTGCTCCACGGACCCTGTCGTGTTCAAGTTAATATGTTTGAAGACCATATATTCTTCTCTTCAAAGGTGGCCACAAGTTCCCTCTAATAGCCAACATCTTCAAGCATTCGATGATGTTAAAATCTGGAATAAATATTTAAGGTGGCTGGGGAGTTTTCCGTTTTTTGTCAGAGGGGGGCCTGATCCGCTGTCGCTGTTACTTAAGGAACGATTTCATCATCATTCATGCGTTTCTCTTGACTAAGGTCTTCAAAACGATATTTTTCCGACTGTTGATATTAGTGGCGGAGTGCTCATTTTAAGAATTGGTCTTAGTTTCACGATTCAACCTAATTTTGACCTGCTCAGTTGATGCAGATTCCTCCTCCGGAAGAAGATGAGGAAACAAGAAAGAAAGTCGGTCAAGCCCGACTATAACATACTCTGTACCAAGAAAATTATACGCTCAGTATAAATTTTGATGCTGCAGTAGCAGCGAACTGTCTTTTGATCATAACTCGAAAACCGAACCATCTATCTTTAATACTGTGGGAGATATGACTGTTTTCTAAATTGCGGGGGCGGGAGGGGCGTGGCCAAAATTGAAAATAAACTTGATCTGCCTGCAGACAGAACGCACAGATCTCAGAGATGGTAAGAGATAGAGGTTTGACATGTATAGGACATATGCTTCTTATGTCTTCTGTATATATTTACTAATCGGGATAACTTATCGATCCGCCAAAAGAATGGCATAGATTGGATGAACGGTTGTCGAGTTATGATCGATAGACTGTTCGCTGCTGCTTTCAGCAGCTACTGCAGCATCAAAATTTATACTCATATAATATAATTTCATTGGTACAGAGTATGTTATAGTCGGGCTTGACCGACTTTCTTTCTTGTTTTATTGTCGGGTATGCTTAAAGCATAAATGTTTCAAGCAAGTTATCTGAATCAAATATTTGATTGACCAACTACGGAAAAAATAGAAGAAAGTTATCTTCGGCTCTGCCGAAGTTTGTAAACGCTCGCAGCACGTTTTTCTAACTAACTTGAATGATATTTCCACTGAAAACCAACAAGTTTTTCTCACAGCGACTACTTTCCTGACTCTACTTTTCTATGACAGCTACATTATATAGATGTCCGATTGGGAACAAACTTAGTGGAAAGCATTGGGAAAGCATAGCATACTAAGAAATACTAAGTATGGAGGCGTTTGCTTTGAAAACACAAACTTTTTCTCACTAAAACTAGTTTTTCGACCGATCATTCCTATGGCAGCTATATGCTATAGTCATCCGATTCGGCCGGTTTCAATACTTGTGCAGCTTATTTGTACTGCAAGACTTCGTGCAAAGTTTGGTCGCGATAGCTTTCAAACTGACGAAGGAAATCGCAAAGAAACAGTCGGACGGACAGACGGACATGGCTAAATCGACTCAGCTCGTCATGCTGATCAAGAGTATATATGGTTTATGTGGTCGGAAATGTTTCCTTCTATGCGCTACAAACATTTGAACAATTTTCATATACCCTCTTTAAGGGTATAATAAAAATATTTTGAAGAAAACTATTTCTAATCAATTTTTACTATGTATATACCCTTGCAAAAGGTACTATAACTTTGCCCAGAAGTTTGCAACGCATAAAAATATTCATTTCCGACCCCATTAACCATACATACTCTTGATCAGGGTGACGAGCTGATGACTATATCATAGCTCCCATAGGAACAATCGGTCAGAAAACTAGTTTTAGTAAGAAAAACTTTTTCCTTTTCAATGGAAGCGTCTCCAAAATTTGTAGTCGTAGGTTTTCTATGTTTTTTATAATTCTACCAAGTTTTATTAAAATCGGACAACTATATGGTATACCTGCCATACAAAAGATAGGTCTGAAAAACAGTCTTAGTTAGAAAAACTTTTTTTTTAATGGTAGCAGCTTGCAATTTTGTATTTGTTTGTTTTACATACTTTCACATAATTTTACAAATTTTTTGCCAAATCGGATGACTATATCATATTACTCCCATACGAACAATTGGTCGGAAAATGGGAAAAAGAGTATTTTTTTAAAATATTTAAACGAGCACTTGCAAGGTCATAAAAACTTCGGCATAGAAGAAGTTAGCTTAGCTTTATCGTTTGTTATTCAATGGAAAATAACATTAATCTCTGGATATCAGGGACCGCAACGGTTATAATTTTTTTTAATAAAAATAGTTGAATAACAATTATTTCTTGATTTTTATCAAAAAATTATAAAATAATTCTTATTTTTGATTTTAAAAAAATAAATTACGATATAAGAATTAAATTTCAATTTTTATTTCAATATCAAAATATAACGCTTAAATTCAATTTTTATAATACAAATTAAAAATAAAAATTATTTTCAATTTTTATTAAAAAAAATCGGAAAATAAAGATTATTTTTTAATTTTTATTTAAAAATTGAAAATAAAAATTGAATGTAAATAACTTAAGAACCGTGAAGTCTACTACCAAAATCTAAAAGCATTCATAATGTGTGAATCAATACCTCTCATATAATACTTCACATGTCCTGATAGGATCAACATTAAGGATTCTGAAGGTATAACTTCATGTGAGTAAACAATTTAACAAGTCGGTGGCGTGCACAGTTAGTCCACAAGACCACACACAAATTTCCAAATCGGGGATCCTGGTTGGTCTGAACCGAGCTTAATGAAGGAAAACTCTCTTTGGCCCGTCCGAAGTTAATATACCCTTGTAGCTCAAGTAATTTAAATAATTAAAGGTGTTAGCTAGCTATCCATATAAATTATGTCAAATCAGTTTGTGCTACACATTACAACTAGGACCAACAAAAGTTCAATTATTTCAAAGAAGATTTAATATAGAGGTACAATTAGCTGCGAAGACAACTTTTCACTCAATAATAAATCAGCTGTTCGCTGACATTTTCGCTGATTTATTTTTGAGTGCAATGTTGTCAAGTTCTCTTTTAAATGACTTCCTTAATTCGATCGAATTGGTCTCTAAAAATGAGGAGTCCGATGACGAAAATGATCCTGATACGCTTCTAAACCAATTGATCTTCAGGAAAACTTAATGAACTATTGGGAAGGCAACAAGTTCACGTATCCTCGTCTTTACCAATTAGCAAAAGTACAGCATAGTGTGCCTGCTACTCAAGTTTCGGTAGAAAGAGCATTTTCTGCCCTAAAACTGGTACTTTCCGACTTGAGATGCAATTTATCATCGGATTCAATTAAAAAAATATTGTTCCTCAAATTAAATAAATAAATATATAATTATCAGCCATGCTCCCATTTTCGCTTTCGCAAAAACTTTGCGATTTGATCATTAAATCGTAAAAGTTGGTGCTCCGACACTCGGAAATCGCAAAGTTTTGGCGTTTTTAAACCGGCGACATCTGAGTCCGTGAAATGAAAAGTAAATGCAAAATATAGGTTGATGCACAAACAGACAGCCCACGGAACTATTTTTATTCAGTTCCTTGACCTTTTTAGATTTGTCTTACGGACACTCCCACTCCATTCGCACTAAGGCAATATTTTAAACTATTATTTAATAGAGATACACAAAATTGAGCGAGATGGAAAACTGCTCACAACAACAACAATTTGCGATTTGGCCATGGTATATATCGATATATAACTATCGATAGCATGAGTAGTGGCGCTCATCAGCTGTTGTTGTTATGTGAAATGACACAAAACAAGTTGGTAATGGAACATTATCGATGACAAAAACTGGCGAATTTCGGAGCGCTCTAAATTGAAATCGTACGAATTTGCTGAAATCGCAATTCGCAAAAATAAGTGAAAACCGGAGCATGGCTGTATATATAATCAGCGCTCCGAAATTCGCCAGCTTTTGTCATCGATAATGTTTCATTCCCAACTTGTTTTGTGTCATTTTACATAACAAAAACCCCTGATGAGCGCCACTACTCATGATATCGATAGTCATATATCGATATATACCATGGCCAAATCGCAAATTTTTGTTATTGTCAGCAGTTTTCCATCAAGCTCAATTTTGTGTATCTCTATTAAATAAATAGTGTAAAATATTGCCTCAATGCGAATTGAGTGGATGAGTCCGTAAGACAAATGTAAAAAGGTTAAAGAGCTGAATAAAAATAGTTCAGTGTGCTGTCTGTTTGAGCATCATCCTATATTTTGGATTTACTTTTCAGTTCACGGACTCAGATGTCGCCGGTTTAAAAACGGCAAAACTTTGCGATTTCCGAATGTCGGAGCACCAACTTTTACGAATTGGTGATCAAATCGCAAAGTTTTTGCGAAAGCGAAAATGGGAGCATGGCTGTATATATTGATTGAATTGGCTTGTATTATTTGTTGTATTTTTAGATATGTTACGTTTGAATATACCCAGGGATACCAACCGTTTGGAAATAAGGACAGGTTCGGTTCTAAGGTTAAGCTAGGTATGGAGACATAGCTCAGAGAATGCGCTACAGAAAATTCTCAGAGCACATTTTCAAAACGGGTACGGAGGCACCACAAATTCGCTCTGAGAATATGCTTGGCCTGCCAACTCGTTTTTGGCCA
Organism: Lordiphosa fenestrarum; assembly: GCA_035044985.1. Taxonomy (NCBI): domain Eukaryota; kingdom Metazoa; phylum Arthropoda; class Insecta; order Diptera; family Drosophilidae; genus Lordiphosa; species Lordiphosa fenestrarum. The sequence goes on along the minus strand of JAWNNO010002321.1, from coordinate 71,188 downwards.
ATCAGTTGATAAATTCTCTCAGGGGGTCAGGGAAATTATGAAACATGTTTGATAATTGTCGGAGGTACCAACAAGAAAAAAAATGGAAGCTAATGCGACAATAAAACAATAAATAGGTAATTTGGATAACTTCACGGAGGACAAACAAGTGGCGCTAATCGAAGTGGTTAAACTGCAACCAACCTTATTGAACAGAGCCGAACCGTTTTGTTTTGTTGGATTTCGAATCGGATCAGCATTTCCAAAGAAGCGCCGGTTCGCTCTTGCGGTTTGGTTAATCACCTAGAATTAGCGATTCGGCGACGGGTTGGAACCGAATAAAAAAGCTAAACTAGTCTTTGAGAAAAGCTTAAAAAAAACCAGAAAATGTTGTTGGTAGCTAAAAAACGCTAGAGCAGTGACACGATATTTTTTATTGATCTAATCCAGTATTTTCAAAAACTTCTCACGCTCGACAAACATACCGTATTCTGTAGCTGAACTTATGTAGGTCTGATTGGTACCAATATTTTGCAAGCATACTGCTGGCACTTCTCACTTGCCACTTATATGTCTTCTTATATACACTTATATCAGTACTCTCATCATGCAACAAGCTGTACTTGTCATTATCGATGTTCTCTTTTAGTAGCCCTTTCAAAGTTTGGAGCCAAAACATTTAATATAATGCTCGAGCACCTTGATCTATGAATCTTCATAGCACTGTCATCATTTGGTTCCGCACAACAATCCCAAATGGTCAATTGGACTGACTGATGAATGTGTAGCAATGTATAAAAATTTCAATAAAAGTTTCACAGGTATTTTGTTCGTCAGTCAAAAGAAGCGGAAGAAGACATATGCTTGGCTGTCTTGGCATGTGCGTGCAAATCCGAAAGTTCCTGCTAGATTTGCAATATTTGGAAAAGCATTTCCCATCATCGGCTGCATCTGTAGCCAGCTAATCTTTCTTGGATACAAGCATGATGCGGTTTTTGCTTATTAATTTTAGGCATTTTCATCTTACACTCGCGATCGATTCATAAATTGTGAACCGGTATAAATCTCGATTTAATTGAGTTCATATTTAACAAGAAAGAAAGTCGGCCAAGCCCGACTATAACATACTCTGTACCAAGAAAATTTGTCTTTTGATCATAACTCGAAAACCGTTCATCTGATCTTCTTCATTCCTTTGGCGGATCGATAAGTTATCCCAATAACTAAATACGTCCAGAAGGAACAAGCCATCTATCTTAAAAACTGTGGGAGATATGACGTTTTTTCCATATTGCGGGGGCGGGAGGGGGCGTGGCCAAAATTGAAAATAAACTTGATCTGCCTGCAGACATAAGAAGCATATGTCCCATACATGTCAAACCTCTATCTCTTACCATCTCTGAGATCTGAGCGTTCATACGGACAGACAGACGGACAGACGGACGGACGGACAGACGGACAGACGGACATGGCTATATCGACTCGGCTGTTGATGCTGATCAAGAATATATATACTTTATGGGGTCGGAGATGCTTCCTTCTGGATGTTACATACTTTTGCACAAACTTATAATACTCTATGTACCTACGGTACAGAGTATAAAAAGTCGGCTGATATTGGAAAACTAATTTTCAAAGATGAATTTTTCATGGAAGTGGAAAAAGTTTGTGAACCATACTATACATATTCTAAGATGTTTCACTTTAAAAAATTTATTTATAGATTTCAGATAAGTCATCTTGTGCTAAGTGTGTGGAATGTAATCGTCTTATTAAAGGAGGCGGTGACGTGACTTCCAATTTCATTACACATCTGAAAGTCATGCACCCAGATTTAGTCCTGTATCCAGCACTGCGGAAAATTCCTGCCAGGAATTTGCTATTTATTTTGAGTGTGTGGAACCCAATTGAAACAAACTGTCAAGCGGAGCGCTCTGTGTCTCTCTCTGTTCTCTATATTCAAGCGTTATTACAGTCAGTCACTAGCAAGCATTTATAACATTAATGAATTTAATAATTTTGAACATAATTTTCTTTATTTATTTGTGCAGCAACACTTTCCCAAGCACTTTTCACAGAAATGTTGTCAAAATGCTTTTTCTCTGTGATTCGCCAAAGACATGGTCTTGCCTCAACTGCTTTTATTTGATTTTATTTATCTTCTCCTCACGTTAAAAATTTCAATTCTCCTTTTAGTCTTGCGCACAGTTTTTGCCTCCATCTTTTGCCTAATCACTTCCAAAATAATTGTCAGCAATATATTCCTGGCCTGAATATCAGCTGTTTCTCGTTCCACACACGCTTCCGAAACGCCGCTATTGATACGCCGCTATCTATACAAGTGTGGATTTCGTTCGTGTTGCTGGATACACAACAAACGAAAAAGCAAACTAAAAATTCCTGGCACAGTTTTTATACCCGTTACTCGTAGAGTAAAAAGGGTATACTAAAGTCGTGCAAATGTATGTAACAGGCAGAAGGAAGCATCTCCGATATCATAAAGTATATATATTCTTCATCAGCATCAACAGCCGAGTCGATATAGCCATGTCCGTCTGTCCGTCCGTCCGTCCGTCCGTCCGTCCGTCCGTCCGTCTGTATGAACACCTAGATCTCAGAGACTAGAAGAGCTAGAGCAACCAAATTTTATACGTAAGCTAGTATTGTCTGTAGGCAGATCAAGTTTGTTTCAAATTTTGGACACGCCCCCTCCCGCCCCCGCAATACAAAATATTGAATAACTCCCACAATTTTTAAGATATTGAGCTCAGATTTTGCAGTGAAGTCTATGTGGCCAATGTCTACAATCTCACAAATTTTCAAAAGGATCGGATAATAAATGGCCGAGTTAAAAAAATGTTGCATTCTTATCCGAGCTGAGCTGAGTAACGGGTATTTCGAAGTCGGGCAGGGCCGACTTTAACTTACGCTCTCGTTTTTATATGAAGTTTGGCAGGAATTTTTAGTTTCCGCTGTGCTGGATACCCGGCTTTTATTTCAAAAATACAAGATCTATATAACAATTGTCCCTTTGGCGACAATGCACAAGTTATTTTTTTATACTCTGTACCGTAGGTACATAGAGTATTATAAGTTTGTGCAAAAGTATGTAACATCCAGAAGGAAGCATCTCCGACCCCATAAAGTATATATATTCTTGATCAGCATCAACAGCCGAGTCGATATAGCCATGTCCGTCTGTCCGTCTGTCTGTCCGTATGAACGCACAGATCTCAGAGATGGTAAGAGATAGAGGTTTGACGTGTATGGGACATATGCTTCTTATGTCTGCAGGCAGATCAAGTTTATTTTCAATTTTTGCCACGCCCCCTCCCGCCCCCGCAATTTAGAAAAAACGTCATATCTCCCACAGTTTTGAAGATAGATGGCTTGTTCCTTCTGGACATATTATTAGAAAAACTTATCGATCCGCCAAAGGAATGAAGAAGATCGGATGAACGGTCTTCGAGTTATGATCAAAAGACAAAATTTCTTGGTACAGAGTATGTTATAGTCGGGCTTGACCGACTTTCTTTCTTGTTTTGATGGTAAATTGTTGCGCGCTATTGTTGACTCTGCACTTTTTGAAAATACTGGCATGAAGGTGATGAGCAGGCAAACAGCGGCTAAGAAAAAGCTTCTTTCTTTCTTCAGCAAAATATTTTTGCACCACAGCGGATATTTGGTCTGGAAACCATAAATGCTTCCTTGGGTACACCATTCATTGGCTTACAGACAATTTGGAGCGGAAATCGGCAGCCTTAGCATGTAAAAGGATATCTGGTGTTCACTCCGCTGAAAAGCTTGCGCAGATAATAACGAAAATCAACACTGCCTTTGGCCTTTGTTAAATTTTCTTTGTTAGGGTTACCTTCATTATAAGCTTTTTGTACCGTCTCTGAAATTTTGTTTACAGTCTATTTTGTCTAATTTTCAATAAATAAATTAATTGGATACGTTTCGGTGCTTATAATTCAATAATTATTGAATGGCTAATGGATCAAAAATGGCTTAAAACTGTTAGTTTTTGTTTTTGCAGGATTTTCTTATATTGTCTTAGTGTATTTACAGGTCGAACACTTAATTTTTGGAAAATAATCAAAAGTAATCAATTAAAATTATCGGATTATATTTGGATTAATTTTGATTATTTTTTGGTAGTTGCCAATAATCCCGATTTTTTTTTTATTATTTCTAATCGTAGTCAATTAGTAATCGAGATAATCTAAAAATAATCGTAATTCAATGATTATTTTTCATTTTAAATAAAAGTAATCAAATATCTTATGACTATGACTAAAAATCATTATTTAACAACTATACCCTGTACCAACGAAATTATACACTCAGCATAAATTTTGATGCTGTAGTAGCAGCTGAAAAAAGCGCTGCTATCATAACTTGACAACCGTTCATCCGATCTTAACCATTCCTTTGGCGGATCGATAAGTTATCCCGATTACTAAATATGTCCACAGGAACGAACGATCTATCTTTAAAACTGTAGGAGATATGACGCTTTTCCATATTGCGGGGGCGGAAGGGGGCGTGGCCAAATTTAAAAATAAAGTGGATCTGCCTGCAGACAAAAGAAGCATATGTCCCATACATGTCAAACCTCTATTTCTTATCATCTCTCTATATACGGACAGACAGACGGACAGACGGACATGGCTATATCGACTTGGCTGTTGATGCTGATCAAGAATATATATACTTTATGGGGTCGGAGATGCTTCCTTCTGGCTGTTACATAGTTTTGCACAAACTACGGTACAGAGTATAAATTATTAGTTTAAAGAAACCTGTTAGAGTTATTAAGGAATATATACACGGGCCTATGAATACTCCAGTCAGTTAACTTTGCAAATGCAACTTAAAATGAATTTGAAGCTAAATGAAGCTTAAATATATAATGTGTTATATTAAAAACTAAAGAAATATTCCTTGAAGTAATGTGAAGGAGGGAAGGTAAAAGTTGGGAGTTTTCTAATTACCTATGCGCGCTCGGAAACTCATGGTAGGGAGGGTGGAGACGCACTGCTGTAATAACATCACTACAGCAATGGTGCATAAAATCTGGTTACTGTCTTCGCTCATTGTTCCTTGATGTTCTTTGGTGTATGCTTCGTGCTAGTCTGTCTATAATAAGGCAAGGGACATTTTTATTGAAATGGATGCCCACGCACAAAATAACATTCCTTTGCATCAGTTTCGGTTCCGAGCAATACACGGGACTATTAAGCAAGTCAACCGTTTAACTTCAGATATTTAGACTTCGTTTGAGCACCACGAATACTGAGCTGCACGCCATTTGGACGGTCTTATATTCAAGATAAGGGAAATGCTTAGAACAACAGCCTTCACTGGCTAACTAACTACCGTTCCCCCTAAAACTGAAATATAAAGTCTTACTGTACAAAAGTATCACAAAGGACGTACGGCTCGCAGATATAGGGATATGTGTGGGCAGTGTAGCGCTGCACCAGCAAACACTCTTGTCCTCATAGCTCGACAACCGTTCATCCGATCTACACCATTTCTTTGCCGGATCGATCGAAATTTGATCGCTAAATAAATATATCCACACCCAGAAAAAAGTAAAACAAATGTCTTAAAAACAAACGCTCTTAAAAAAAACTTGTTCGTTCTAAATTTCCAAGCTCAGCGCTTGGTGATTTTAGGCGAGGGGAGTGAGGTAAAGAAACTGAGAGAGCAGAGCAAGCACATTTGAGAGAATAGCGTTGTGTCTGCTCCATGATACAACAATAAAGGTATGGCGGCGTCAATGTGAGTTCTCTGCAAATTACCTTCACGTTCAGTGCTGCGCGTACTCTTGAAGCGTAAGCTTTTGGCAGAAGTACGCATCACACTGACGCCGCCCCATCTTTATTGTTGCATCATGGTCTGCTCTTACAGTTTTTAATTTTATGTGAGTGGGGTGTGTGGGGAAGCTATCGAGCGGAGAGTGCAATCGATTTTTGTATTCATGTTGCTTTGGAATTCCCAACCAGTTATGGCATTACTGGCATAGAGACCTCTGTTTGACTGACAGTTGATAGACAAACACTGTTGCTTCTTTGAGATGTGTATTCCTGAGATTTCTTAAACTTGCTACATGGTATAACAATTAATTTTCGATTAAATAAAAAAGGGTATAGCCGAGTAAGCATACAAAAACTGCCCCCGCTCTGATCAGCATCGAATTTAAATATGTGATAACCATCAATGAGAAACTCACTCTCCTAAATTTTTAGTCTGATAGTCGCTATTGGAGTGGAGTTATGGGGGCGGAAAGTTAAATGGAAAAACTGTTATTTCTTAAGAACCGCTTAACCGATTTAGATAAGTAAGTAATATGTAATAGGTGTCCACAATACAATTCAAAATATAATTTTTGCACATTTTTATCCCCAATTCTTAGGCCCAAAAAATGTTATTGAAATTTTCAATTAATTTTTTTAAGGTGTTAACCTATTGGGTCACCTACAATTTTTGGTTAGGAAGTTCTTTAAATTATATAATTTTTGCGATCACATCCCAATTAAACTACATGGTGAAAAATAATTAAACCTTAAAAAAGGATTAAATATGTTTAGGCACACTGTATATTGACTTAAATTCTGTTGGCTAAGAGCTTGAAACTAAAGTACAGTAATAATAGATCGCTGCTATAAGAGTAGGATAAAACACTGAAAAACATGTATTATATAGAACTGTGCATGTGCTGCCCATAGCCATTGCGACAGGTGCTGCGGAGTGTAATCTAATTCCCACGAACTGCACTGGGAAAAAAAATCAATCTATAACCTAGATGGAAAATCTCTTTTTTCAGACGGTTGCAATCCTAAAAAAAGAAGATTGAAAGAACTTAAAATGAGATTGAAAATCTCAAAATCAAGATTTTGCCATCTCTCAATGTACTTATCAACCCTTCTACAGTTCTTAGTAAAGATTCAGCTTAAAAATGTTTAACTATGTAGTCTCCAAAAAAACTAAAATAAAAAAAAAACGGAATTTTGAATTAAAGTGCAAAAAAAAAATATGCTTCCAGTGGGGTTTGAACTCGCGACCTGTTTGATAATCTTTCACACTGGGCTGAGAGGTTATACTCAGTTTCGCCGCAGCGCCTATCATTTGGCTGGTGGTCGAGCCGGTTAAGTTGCCATGCAAGTTCGTGTTAAGTAGTCCCCCGAGGTACCGAGTTCAAACCCCGGACGGGGAAAGTGGAAAATATAAATTCTTACAGTGTTATTTAGTGTTTAAAAGGAACACAGAAAAATTTAGTAATTACAAAAAAATAAAAATAAATCAAAAATAATTATTTTTTTTTATTTTATTTTTCATTCTAAAAATGAGATTGTTTCATCTTAAATTTGAGCAGAAACGATCTTAGTCCAAGATTGGTTAGTTAAAATTTAAATTGAGATTATAATCTCGGGTTGAGATTTTCCCTGCTTTGAGCATTTTTGTTACCGTTTCGTCTCGGTTTCGAGACTATAATCTTGGTTTTAGATTGATTTTTTTCTCAGTGTACACATCAGCTTTACTTCTTTTAATTGGAACTTCAAATGCTGAAGTCGAAGAATCGGAATCTGAATCCATTTTGGAAATATAATATAAGAATTCCATTTCAAATGACACTAAATGAAAATCTACTCCGTGGACAGAAAATGTTTGCTATTTCCCCTTTTTAGTTGATGAAGTGTACAGTGTGCTATATAAAAAATATTTGAAAAACACTTTTTTAATGTCTGCCAAAATTATATGTTGTAAAACACCTCTTAATGGAAAACCCAACCAAAAATTGTAGGTGTCCCAATAGGTTAACACCTTAAAAAAATTAATTGAAAATTTCAATAACAGAATTGGGGATCAAAATGTGCAAAAATTATATTTTGAATTGTATTGTGGACACCTATTACATATTACTTACTTATCTAAATCGGTTAAGCGGTTCTTAAGAAATAACAGTTTTTCCATTTAACTTTCCGCCCCCATAACTCCACTCCAATAGCGACTATCAGACTAAAAATTTAGGAGAGTGAGTTTCTCATTGATGGTTATCACATATTTAAATTTGATGCTGATCAGAGCGGGGGCAGGTAAGCTCTTGATATTAGAAATTTTGAATTTGAGTAAGTTTGGCACTTGATTCAAGAACTATTCTGCTTGATATGAGAATGATTCGTACCTAGATCAAGTATTGAAGCTCTCGGATCAAGAAAATCGGGATCAAAAATGCTTACTTGTATCAAGAACTTCGCTATTGGATCGAGCATTTTCACTCTTATCGAACTATTGATCTCGAAAATTCTTGATCCAAGTATGAAATTCTCTATTTTTTTCTGGGTGCATTCCGAACCTTTTATCTCTGTGGGAGATCAGACTTTTTTTTGGGGAGGCGGGAGGTGCCGTGGCAAAAATTGAAAACAAACCTGATCTGCCTGCCCGATTTCTCAAAGGTTCCGGTTAGCCAACCACCGGTCAGATTTGTTCGTCAAGATGACGAGCGGTTAAGCCATTTGCTTTTCTCAGCAGCAGCTTCGCCTGATATCGATAAACGCCTATCGCTGCTTCGGGTGACTGTTTGAGTAAACGAACGAGTGAATTGCTGACTCGGATTGGTTTGTTTGTTTTTTATTGCAATTGGTTGTTGCTGGTCCATTGTTTTGCGTAAAAGTTGATTAAAATTACTTGCGATGAAGAGTGAAACTGATGCGCAAAAATACCCAGAGGGAACAAGAAAGAAAGTCGGTCAAGCCCGACTATAACATACTCTGTACCAAGAAAATTTGTCTTTTGATCATAACTCGAAAACCGTTCATCCGATCTTCTTTATTCCTTTGGCGGATCGATATCCTAATAACTAAATATGTCCAGAAGGAACAAACCATCTATCTTCAAAACTGTGGGAGATATGACGTTTTTTCTAAATTGCGGGGGCGGGAGTGGGCGTAAAATTGAAAATAAACTTGATCTGCCTACAGACATAAAAGCATATGTCTCATACATGTCAAACCTTAATCTCTTACCATCTCTGAGATCTGTGCGTTCATACGGACAGACAGACGGACAAGCAGACAGACGGACAGACGGACATGGCTATATCGACTCGGCTGTTGATGCTGATCAAGAATATATATACTTTATGGGGTCGGAGATGCTTCCTTCTGCCTGTTACATACTTTTGCACAAACGTATAATACTCTGTGTACCTACGGTACAGAGTATAAAAAGCAAGTAAGCGGCCAGCTGTTTGTAAATCTATAATTTCATCGGGGCTGAGCTCGCGATTAAAGTTGACCGGTGGATGAGCAGCGTTTAAGTTTGTTCCTCCGGTTACGCCACATACATCATGAGACACTTAAATTCTGTTAAACTGCCTGTCAAGTTGACCAACCGGACTTTGAGAAATCGGGCCTACGAAGTTTTAGTCCCATACCAGTCGAACCTCTATCTCTCATCATCTACATGATCCCCTTATTCCAATTTTTGATGCGAACAGGGTGTAAAAATATCCATTCCAAATGGGTCTTAAGAGATCTGTTTTTATTTCTGTGCATGAATACTGGTAACTTAAGAAATTGTCTTGTGAGGCTACGTAAATCGAACTACTAAATTACACATCGCTGCTGACATCCGCCCTCAATATGAGACCGCTAAATATATCAAAATTTATAGCCCGAAAACTCACCTGCCACCCTCAAGCAGACAGCACACTTACCTCTTTATTTGAGCCCACTTATTTATAAAAACCAGACACGCACGCATATCATACGGCAACAAATATACTATACATACATATTATCGTATAATGTTGGATGTGTCGATGCGTTGGCGTTTTGTCAACTTTCGGGGGGACCTGAAACAGAAATCACTTTGATGAGCATCAGCATTGACATGTTGTTGAAATTATTGCCCGCCTTGTCAGTTGGCATTCGAATTTGTACACTCAGCCCAGCGTCATTTGAGTGGCCTTTTATAATTGGCACACAGGACGGGGCAGAGGTGGTGGGCGGGAGGCATAAGCTTGCCCGATTCCAATCAATATTTACACACATTTATGTTTGAATGCGTCTCGCTCCCAATCCCAATGATGAGTTAATACCCCGGCCAGCAGTCAACCATTAGCTTCAACCACACCCGCATCCGCTGTGTCCCTGTCTCTGTCCCTGTCATGTACAATGTCCATGGTTGTTGCTCATGTTAGTGTCCACAGAGATTTGCATTGGTTATTAACTGAACTGGCTGCGGCTCTGTGAGGGATCCGGCGCTGTTGACAATTTGTAACGTAATTAATTGAACCGAAATTAATAAAATCAACAAACAAAATATCAACAAAAACCAGACGATGACGACAGAATTGTGTGTGTCTGGGGGATTACAATTGACAGCACAAAGTGATACATAATGTCGAAAGCGAGAGAAAAAAAAAAACAACTCACGTTTCACTGATCAGCAGCAGACGCCATCGCTCACGATTAGCCACGATCTTTTCCAACAACTTGAGTGCCATTTGTTGTTGGGTTCATTGCTTTGGCCTTTTTGCAGTTTCACTTTTCGCCTGCTGATGATTTGTTATGCTTTGTCCATAAGCATTATTCATTATGCATTACACACGATTTGTTTTTGGGATCTATGTAATATGCAGCAGAGACATTGATTAATTTAGACATTTAGACACAATTACCTACCGAATGATATCGCAATTGTGAATGAACGGTTATTAATCTGTAGAAGGACTTTTGCTCATTCCAGTAAGCATTCTTAATGTTTTTAAAACTGTCAATGTTAGAGTAACAAGGTTGCAGAAGCAATGAAATAAAAGTAAATAATAAATTGGGTTCGTATTTTCTCCATCTAGAAACTGCATTCAAGCTTAGCTAGACAACACGATCGTTTTTATTATACTAATAAAATACTCCCACAGTCAGGCTTGTTTTAAATGTTCAGTTTTAGGTTAGGAAGGTTAGAAACTCAGAGGGTTCGGTTAATGGTCCGGTTCGATGTATGCTCATTACGAATTCTGATGCTGTAAGCAGCGCAACATATGTAGTATAAGCAGCCAAAGCTGCATGGCCTGGCTGGCAATAAAGTTTTAGATAGTTTCCCTTTGCCTCGCTCCGATAGATTCCATGCAGGGTTTAGATTTTAGTTGATCGATAACACGAATTGACTCGAATTGAATTGCAGCTTTCCTAATTTTTCTTTGATCCGGCTCATTTTAGTATTGGTAGATAACAGACAAACAACATCGTTGGCGAAGTTGTATTCTGGTACCTCCCCCTTTCATATAGAACTTATCGTTTAGAACAATTTTTATAATATTTTATTTTTCCATAACTGTTATTTTCGGTACCCAGTATAAATACGTTTGGAACTATTTATATTTCGGGAGCTGGTAAAACTAATGTTAATAGCTAAAACAAGATCATAAGTTAAAGTCGGCCCCGCCTGACTTTAAAATACCCGTTTCCCAGGGAAATAGTGTTTAATAAACCGCTTCTTATGTTAATCAACTGAGCATTAACATTAATTTAAATATTTCAACATTATGTTAGCAAACAGCGCATGTGGCTCAGATAAGCAGGCAAAGCTTTTATAGCCTGTATTATTCTGCCATTTATTATCCGCTCTTTATGGAAATTTCAGAGATTTTAGATATTGCGGACATACGCACACTGCATAACATGAACTTGATATATTCAAAATTGTTCTAATTATTATTAATCATTGCTTATTGCGGGGGCGGGTTGGTGCATGACCAAAACAAGGAACAAACTTGATTTCCGTGCAGACACTAGTCTACAAATAAAATTTGGCAAAATTTGTGCTGAGCGTATAATTTCGTTGGTAATGAGTATGGCTCTATGTGGTCGAGAAAAATGTAACTTGCCAATGTAACTCCAAATGTTTTTCGTGCTATTCCATTAAAGTGCGAACTAAAAAAAGTTTGCATGCATTCCAAAAGTAAATAAATAGATTGTACTTATATTAATGTAAAAAGGGCTCGATAAAGATTTCACGTTTCCAAACTATTACTCGTACAACACGTCTACCAAATCGAAATTTTTACAAACATTCAATGTGGTTCATTTCAATCTTAATCGTTTTTCTTAATTGAACAGGTTGCTTGTATAATGGCATTTTGAGGATATGTTTCTTTTGGATGCAAGTCGATATTAGCTTATGAACTCGGTTAAGCTTGTTCGGATAATTTATGAAAATGTAATTTAGTTTTGATCAAGACTTCTGTACTCAATTGATCAAATTGCATACATACTATTTAAGATCTTAAGATTTTCCAACTGCCAACTACTAGCAACTTACCGATAACATTTCCGTTTTATACTTTACATATGTAACTAAATCCAATATTTCATGCGCTTGAATTAAGTACAATTAATCCAAACATTATCATTCATCCTTTCCGACCGGTTCAAACAAATGTGCAGGGTATATGTACTTCAAGACTTTATGCAACCTTTGGTGAAGATAGCTTTCAAACTGACGGAGAAGATAGCATGTAAACAAAAGGAAGAAAGAAAGGACCGATGGACGCTCAACTGGAGGTACTCAGATCATCATGCTGATCAAGAATAATCAGTCTCTTAACGATTCGGAATTCACGAAATCTGCTCTCCCATATTTGGGTCATTGTTTTGATGGACTTTGACGTTGACGTACAATGCGCAGGACGTTCAAGTGGCCCATGTGACACCAAGCCGAAGCTTGTTACGGGCGAACCCCAGGCACCGAGTCAGACGATTTACCGGATTTCTTATACTTTTTAAAATATCTCGACTTTTTATTCTTCAAGTTTGTTAGTTCCCTTAAGAACCAAGGCTGTGGAAGTGCAAGTGGAACACAAACATCGAAAAGAGAGTTCAAGGTATTATAGAAAAATTATAATGCAACGTCAATATCTGTACAAGTGTACAATTGAGACCAATCGGTGTGAAATATAAGATCGTTAAGCTTTAAAAAATCAGTTTTTTGGAAGCAACTGGTTTTGACCGTCAAATTTCTAGAAGCAGAACACACGCGAAAAGGCAAACCAATTAAAAGGTCTAGTTTAGGATGATAAGGGTCCTCCGTAAGAACCAATGGGTCAAGCGATCTGTTTATCGAGTTGCGAATAGGGTTAAGCTGTGCCATTGACAAATCAAGAAGTCCATCAATAAAGACGTGGAATTTCGAAGGAAGCAGCGCGTTTGATTCTTCATTTGAGGACCAATTAATCTCCGGTAAGCTAAAGTGTCCAAGAACAATCAATTCGTCACTATTTGATAGCAGCAAAGAGACCGACTGGATGTCAGAAAGGTAAGAGGAGTAAATTGTGATATCGGATTGTGGAGGAATGGATGAACAAGTAATAATAACGGAAAAGTTCGAAAAGTTATTTTAATACTTATAAACTCGATGCCATGGGGTGTTGAATATTGTGCAAGTTCAGACGAAGGGTCAGAGTCCACAGCAATCAAAAACCCCACCCCCTGCACGGGAGATACGATAGCATCTATAGGTGGAGTATTTCGTGGGAAAAACTGAAGAATCATAAATGTCAGGTTTTAACCACGTTTAACCAAAGTGAATATAAAGGACTTTTGGAAATCGTTTTGCAGGTTCTACTGCTGAACATGAGATAGCTTCTAGGAATATACAGTTTATTGAATGGAATTATGGTGTCTTCCAAGAGTTTGAGACTTTTAAAGAATATATTAATTATTTAATTTATAAACAAATAAAACCATGCAGCTATAAAAGCATTGTAAGTAAGCACTTTCATGAAACTTGAGAAGACTGCGTTATATTTCTAAAGTCTAAGAATGACATCATTAGGCAGATCGAACTCCAAAATCCTTTGGCTGCCCTAGGAATGTTATGATTAATTGTATTGTGCTGTGGTGCAGTTGGGATCATAGTTCGGTAACTAAATGTCACTTAATAATCATTGATTTCCTGATTTTTGGTATCTCCTGGAGTCTCAAGTGTATCAATAGTTTTACCATATTCAACAACGTGAAGTTCAGCGGAAATCAATAACTTCGTACCAATATCATAAAGCTGTAATGTTAACATTCAAGTCAGTAATTATTATCTGAGTGCAGCATTATGAGCTAAGAAATATTTATCCCTCCAACATGCATTATACCCATAGTTTACATTATGTCATTGTTCACTGTGATCCGTTTTCATTTTAATCGGTGCACTGTTGTCGGATTTCTGTATAATTTCGGGCATGTGGTCACTGCCAGCTTGTCTCAACACTTTCCCACAAAACCCACAGAACAAACACAAGCCAGACGCATGAAATGAATCAAAGTTTTGCTGCCTCTGCTGATTTTGGAGTTCTTATTGCCTTGTACTAGTCTATTGACTACGTACAAATGAATGTTTGTTTTGTAAGTTGGCTGTACCCTTTCCTAATATGGCCAGCAGGCAGGCGCACACACAGCACTTGTACACTTGTAGACTTGTGCAACATATCCAATTGGAAATGAAAAACTCTGACCTACTAATCATCGAGCCAAAAAGCCAATAAGAGTCAGCGGCAAGCGACAACAAGTGCCAACCAACAACCAGAGACAGAGACAACGACATTGTCAGCTGCGAGACAAGAAAAAGTCAAAAGATGGACAATAACTTTAAACCAGTTTCCAAATGGTGAGCCTGGTTGCCAATTTTCGCATGTACTTACGGCCAGGCCGCACTGTTTGCTGTTTGCACAAATTTGTTTTGAATTTGATTAGAGGCTTACAGGGGCAGCAGCCCAATTGACATTTCATGCCGTATTAAGAGACAGTTGGACAGACAGACAGTCGGCAATTTGCGCCGTTTGCCATTTCACAAAAATTATTATGTTAAAATCAACTGAAAATAGCACACAAGGACACTTGCGCATGCGCCCCAGACGGCGCCAACAATTTTGCTGACTAAATTGATGATGATGACGGCAAAGTCGGCGGCCGACGCAGATTAGTGCTGATTTTTGCTTTTGTTTTGGTTTGGTTTCGGCATAAATTTCAATTGCTCGCATTTAACAACAATTTAAAGCAAATTAAATTTTTTGCTGTCTGCGATTATTGGCTGCTGATAGGCGAGGCAACCAGCGGCTGCGGGTATGGGCTTACAGCAGCGCCATCTATTGGCAGCATCGGCCATGTGCATATAAAGTAATTTTCTGCTACATTAGGTTTGTGCTCCATTGGCTGTAAGAAGGCAGCCAATAAGTAGAAAAAAATTGAGCAAATCTTCCGATGATGTGGGAAAATTGGGATGGAAAGTTGGCGACTTTTGAATGCTGTATAGGAGCTTAAGGTCTATTTCCATGGGGAGATACAAGGCTAATAAATGATAATAATGTACAAGTACATACAGATGGTGAACATACAGATGCAGCCTCTTGGTTTTTAAGTTGTGTATTGTATTCCTTAATAGCTTTTCTCAAATTTGTATAGAAGAGCAGAGGGAAAACACTGCACGTCACTTAAATAGGGACAATTTTTCTGCAACTGCATGTGCAAACTCAGCTAATAGTTTGCTGAATAGCTTGTTAATTTTATTATCAACACTCTTGAAAAATTTTGTTTTCCCTAATCATACTTATTAACAGGGATGCAAACCGGTTCTGAACCGAACCGGTTTTGAACCGAACCGAACCGCTTATGTCAGCTGGTGAACCGAACCGCAAACCGAACCGGCTTCCTTTCAGAATTGCTAAACCGAACCGAAAACCACAAATAAAAACGGTTCGGTTCGGTTCAGTTCCCTGACGAGCTCTAAGACGAGAATTGCTTTCCTCGAGCCAATAATTCTTATTAATTTAGGAATTCGAAACGTTTCCTTGAGACAAATTTTATACATTTCGTTTGACTCTCTACATCCTTACCGATACCGGATCGATATAACTTTTAAGGATGACTTGACGAAAATTTAAGAACATGTAATCCTGCAAGTCTTCTGCATTCTCCCTTTAATATCTTAATACACCTGCCATCAAAGTACATTCTTTCCCCAAGTGGGATTACCTTAATTCAATCTTAGCCAGGAAAGTTTTTGATTCTTTTCTAGCCGACATTCTCTGTTTTCCAAATTCATTCGTCTTGGAACCAATGTACGAATCTTTTAAGACCGAAATAATACATTTTGGACATTCTTTCAAGGATTTTAAAGAAATTCAAATGGATTATGGGAATTTGCAGTGTGCGAAAAGTCACATTACAATAGAAATCATAATATTTCATAATGTGTCTTTGTGAACCACTGAACCGAACCGAAACCGCGGTTCAGTCAGCTCTAAAAACCATTTAATGAACCGAACCGGCGGTTCAGAAACTGTGTGAACCACTAAACCGAACCAGTACTTACATTCGAGTGGTTTGCATCCCTGCTTATTAAACATAAATTTTTCGTTATAACGATTAATACCTTGCACCTATTTGTTGGTCATTTGAATAGGTTCAGCATTAAAAGCTATACATTTTTTTATTAAAATTTTTACACCCGTTACTTGCACAGTAAAAATTGTATACTGAGTCGTAGAAGAGAATGACACTGGCAAAAGGAAGCGTCGCCGTTATCAATTAGAATATCCGACCACGTCTCAGAAGGAAATCCACCTACCTTTGTACACAGAAAAAAAATCTGAAATCTATCCGAAACGAGATTGAAAAAGAGTAATCCCGGAGCAGGCTTAAAGTGATCCTGTTTTTTGTGATTGATAAAAAAGTAGGAGGGAAAGTTTGTGCAAAAGTATGTAACAGCCAGAAGGAAGCATCTTCAACCCCATAAGGTGTATACATATATTCTTGATCAGCATCAACAGCCGAGTCAATATAGAAATGCCCGTCTGTCCGTATGAACTCACAGATCTCAGAGATGGTGTGAGATAGAGGTTTGGCGTGTATAGTACAAAAACTTCTTATACTTGCATGTAGATCAAGTTTATTTTCCATTTTGGCCACGCCCCTTCCGCTCCCGCAATTTTATCATCGTCAATGAAAGATAGCTAGTACCTGCTACAAATATTTAGGAGTCCGGATTATTGTTTGATCCGCCAAAGGAATGGTGAAGGTCGGATGAACGGTTGTCGAGTTATGATCAAAAGTGTCAAAATTTATGCTCAGTGTACAATTTTGTTGGTAAAGAGTACGTTATAGTCGGGCTTGACTTTTTTTCTTCTTTTTTTATTGAATGAAGCATTAGACTATATATGGCCAGTTCTTGCGCTAAGGCTAATTCTTAGAAAAAAACGAGAGCGTAAGTTAAAGTCGGCCCTGCCCGACTTCGAAATACCCGTTACTCAGCTAAGCTCGAATAAGTATGCAACATTTTTTTAACTCGGCCATTTATTACTCGATCCTTTTGAAAATTTGTGAGATTGTAGATATTGGCCACATAGACTACACTGCAAAATCTGAGCTCGATATCTTAAAAATTGTGGGAGTTATTCAATATTTTGTATTGCGGGGGCGGGAGGGGGCGTGGCCAAAATTTGAAACAAACTTGATCTGCCTACAGACAATACTAGCTTACATCTAAAATTTGGTTGCTCTAGCTCTTCTAGTCTCTGAGATCTAGGTGTTCATACAGACGGACGGACGGACGGACGGACGGACGGACGGACGGACGGACAGACGGACATGGCTATATCGACTCGGCTGTTGATGCTGATGAAGAATATATATACTTTATGATATCGGAGATGCTTCCTTCTGCCTGTTACATACATTTGCACGACTTTAGTATACCCTTTTTACTCTACGAGTAACGGGTATAATTATATTTGACCCAGCACTTCATTTGAATTGAACCATTTATCGCTTTTGAACAACCGTCTTATTGAATCAAAGAGATGTGACGGAAATAAAATGTACGTTATCTAGTAACAGGACTCTATATACGTTAAATTCGTACGCATATTCTTGCTCCTCCCTGGCGACTTACCCAATATATCATTTATCTAAGCATGGTGGTAAATAGCTCTTATAAGAGCACACATTGTGCCGTCCTCACTACAACTGCATTCAGCATTTTCGCATTTTGCGCAAAGTGTACATTTTTCCCCATACATATGTATATTAAGTAGGCCACTTGAGATGGCAGAAAATTGCATTTTGCAAAAATGTAGTCGCACTACTCGTTATCTATTCAATTGTTCGATAGTTTTTATTCGATAGTCGACTGTTTTTAGTCAATAAACATGGTGTCCATCACTATTAATAAAATAACAAAACCAATTGAATTTGATGCTGACCGTTTTGTGGTCCGTTAAGGTTCAGTGCGTGCTGACAGCAAACTGCATTTTCAGTGATTACGATAACATTTTTGAATATGTGCTTCAGTGAGGAATACACATTAGAGAGTACTTTCACATCATGGAAAAAAATATTAGTGAGTTTGCACCGACCAAATAACGTATACATGTATATTCTTCAAGCCTTTTTTCAAGGCTGCAAATCGGCTTTGAACCGAACCGGTTTGAACAGACAAAATCCTAAAACGATTAGAATTACTTATAAAACCCTCGCCCTAGCCTCTGTTATATAAGCTGTCGACTCTAAAGCATTTTAAATAATTCCCAAAAGCAGGAGTCTAACAAATTTGTTAATTTTTCTCCGAATGCTTTGAAATGGAATTTTGCTTAACAGTAAATTAGTATTTTTTTTTAGTCGTAGTTTTTTAATTAAAAACAGTTTGACAATGGCAATTTGCCGTCAGTCATATTTACAATATTAATGAAACTAATGTATATTTATTAAAAAAAACCACGCGAATTCTCTATGATTTATATAGTTTTTAGGTCGAATGCGATTCTTAGAACACGCAAAACACAAAAAATATTTATATTGTATTATGCATGGATTGAACCAAGGTTTGAATTAAAACCATCATTAAAGAACCGAACCTTAAGTTTCCGAACCTTAACCATTGGTTAATTTTGGTTCGAACCAGTGATAAAGCCTGGCATTTTTTTAGTTTCACACTGCTAGCTAATCGGAACCGCGGGTCGGATGATTACTTCTTGCAGCTTCTGTTAGAATAATTTGTTTAAAAATCATGATTTTTTATTTAATCATAAACGTGGTAACAGACGAAGTTACCTTTGCTTTCTCGTTTTTAATCATTAATACAAAAACTACATGTGTTGTAGTGCTGCAGCAGCGAACACTCTTTTGCTCATAAGTCGACTACCGTTCACCCGATCTTCACCGAATCGGTATGTAATTTTGAATTCTAAATTTGTTTAGCAATAACGAACCTTCCATCTACGATACGTAACTTTTTTCAAATTACGGGTGCGGAAGGGGTGTGTGAAAAACTGAATATATATTTGATCTGTCTCATTCACGTCGAACCTCATTATCTTACCATCTCCACTCAGGGAAAAGTCGCATAACACAATCATATTTAATTTTACTATGCCCTTTTTTGTTTAAATCAGGGCTGCAAACCGGTTTTGAACCGAACCGGTTCGAACCCGGAATTCCGACTTTCAGATTACTGTGAACCGAACCTCGAACCGAACCTCTTAAAGTACTAAAGCTGAACCTGAACCTGTTCCGAACCTATAGCTTCGGTTCGGTTCAACAAAAACTAAAGACATGAACAAATTTGACCTATTTCCTAGCAACTTCTTCTCTTATCCTGATGGTTCTGAAAGACTGAGTCTTACAATCGGCAGGAAAGATTAATGCAAGCATCTACTATAACAAGGAAGAAAGTCGGTCAAGCCCGACTATAACATACTCTGTACCAAGAAACAGTCTTTTTACCATAACTCGAAAACCGTTCATCCGATCTTCTCCATTCCTTTGGCGGATCGATAAGTTATCCTAATAACTAAATATGTCCAGAAGGAACAAGCCATCTATCTTCAAAACTGTGAGAGATATACGTTTTTCCTAAATTGCGGGGGGCGGCAGGGGGCGTGGCCAAAATTGAAAATAAACTTGATCTGCCTGCAGACATAAGAAGAGTATGTCCCATACATGTCAAACCTCTATCTCTTACCATCTCTGAGATCTGTGCGTTCATACGGACAGACAGACGGACAGACGGATATGACGGACATGACTCGGCTGTTGATGCTGATCAAGAATATATATACTTTATAGGGTCGGAGATGATTCCTTCTCGATGTTACATACTTTTGCACAAACTTATAATACTCTGTGTACCTACGGTACAGAGTATAAAAATGTTCAGAATTACCATTAGAATCCCTACACAAATATGCCACTGTTTTTTAAGATCCTTTTCTCCAAAGCTTATTGAATTATTCACAAAATAAGAGCTTAACATTACTGTGGAAACAGTTTTGGTACGTAAATCGACGCAATTTCCTTACAGCTTATTCCGTATTTAGGTTGATTACTATATAAACTTGTATTAAGCATGGGCTGAACCAAGGTTCGAACCAAAGCCGTTGCACAAAAAACCATTTTTAATGGCCGTTTTAAAATTTTGGTTCGAACCCGCGAGCCGGAGCTCCCAAAATATTTTTGGGTTTGCAGCCCTGGTTTAAATTAATTTAAAACCACTTTGAATTGACTAATTAGTAACGGCGCTGCAGTCGAGTTTCCCGACCACAAAATACCCTGTTCATTTGTTTTCATTTATTTGTTTTTGAATTTTTGAAGATGAATGTAACCGGTTTTTCTAACAAAACTGTCATCCTGTAACTTGGTTTTTAGGTTTTTTGGCGATAAAAGGGAAACGGGTGGGAATTTTCCAAATCTGAAACAAACTTGATCTGTATGCAGCATAAGTCGACCTTCATGCAAAAATGTGTGGCTCTATTTCTTATAGTCTCTGAGATCGACGCGGTCATACAGACAGAAGGACAGACGGACAGACGGCTCGGCTTTTCATGCTGATCAAGAATATATATACTTTATGGGGTAGGAAAATTTTCCTTCTCCCTGTTACATACATTCGCACAACTCCATGATCACCCTTTTCCCATTTTAAATGGGAACAGGGTACAAAAACATTTTAAAACATCGAAATTCAGTCACCCCTTTTATATTCCCAATGCAGGGAATTCCAACTTGAGAATTACAAGCGGTCGTAGTTAAGTAAAATGCTAAAAACATATTGATGAATAAAAGTTTTTAGTTATTTCCAATGTTAAATTTAACTTCTTCCAATATTAAATTAAATTAAATTAATTTAGTTCGTACACCATGCATTTTCAGCTAAGTGCTACTTTTAGTAGGAAATTTTCTGAGTTAATAATAGCTGCACTAACTTGTTTATATTTTTCTGAAAGGTTGTTTAATTATATTTAATTTTATATATAATATTTAACACAAATTAGTTCAAAACATTTTATAAATTCAAATTATATGAAACCACCCCATTGCAGTACGATATTATTTCGACCATTTTTAATTCGTACAGCTGATTTGACTTATCAAAACAAACTGGAAAAATATAACTGTAAGCCAGCAACGTGAAGAACTGTTATTTGGAATACCGAGAAGAGAAATGAGCAAAAACTTGTGCTTTTTTTTGCTGATAAGACTACGTTTTTCGCGATGGCACGTGGAAGGCCAGCTTGTGAAGAAATTCGGCGGTTAATAACTGATAAGTTCAATTCTGGCAAGAGCTAAATGGATATGTCAAACGATGTTAATCATCCTAGATCAACAGTACAAAGTATTGCACAAAATTTTAAAAAGAATGGGAATAATACTAATAATGTTGCACAAAGAGGTCGAGTTTCGAAAATAACTCCTCGCGATAATAAGGCTTTGTCTGCTATAGTTAAAAAAAAAATTGAAGAAGCACAGTTCGAGAAATTGCATCAAGTTGGTCCAAATGTATTTGCAAACCCATTTAACGTGAATGGATGCGCCAGCAAATGAAAACTATAGGTTGTAGTTTCTACAAAGCCACTAATGTTGCAGTAAATATTAATATAACATGTGTTTGTTTTTTGTAGGCCAAAGAAAAGCCCATGCTTACCACTTTGCAAAGAAAAAAAACACTTGCAATGGGCAAAACAGAGAAGGAACTGGGTACAAAGACAGTGGAACACGATCATATTTAGCGATGAATCTAAATATGATTTGTGTGTCGGAGATTATAGAAAACGATTAATACGAAAAAAGACGGAGGCATTGTCTTAAGCGCACAGTAAAGTTTCCAGCGAGTGAAATGGTGTGGTATGTATGCAAAAGGTGTAGGAGAGCTTCACTTTATAGATGGAACCGTTAATGCTGAAAAATACGTCAACATTCTACAAAATCAGCTCATACCAGTAGCACAAAAGCTAGCTGATTGTGGTGAATATATCTTTCAGCAGGAAGGTGCAACACCACATACCGCTAAAAAGACCAAGGCTTGGCTTCAAGAAAATCAAATTGACGTTCTTGGTTGGCCATCATCAAGCCCTGACCTGAGCGCCATTGAAAGTCTCTGGGCATTAATGAAAAGAAAGCTCAGAAATGCGCCACAGCGCACTTTAAGCGACTTAAAGTAAAAAATTGAGGAAATTTGGAACTCCATTACTTCTGAAGAGTGTCAAAACTTGGTAAATTCAATGAATAACCGAATTGAAGCAGTTTTAAAAAATTAGGGAGACGTTACTCAGTATTAAAAAAGAAAATAAGCTGCTGTACGAATTAAAAATGGTCTGCATAAATTCAGTTATCAATGAAGTGGTCTTATAAAATTTAAGTTTAAATATTACTTTTCCTAAGTTTTTGTTACTTATTATATATGAAATAAAAGACATTTAATCAACCTTTCAGAAAAATATTAACATGTTGGTCCAGCTACCATTATCATAAAAAAGTTGCATGGTGTCCGAATTTAAAGTGGTTAGGGCTTGTACTACT
This sequence comes from Lordiphosa fenestrarum, assembly GCA_035044985.1. Lineage (NCBI taxonomy): Eukaryota > Metazoa > Arthropoda > Insecta > Diptera > Drosophilidae > Lordiphosa > Lordiphosa fenestrarum. Next base: position 48,356 of record JAWNNO010002321.1, on the reverse strand, counting down.
GTGAGCAAAAAGTAAGGTGTAAGGGTCAATTTAAACTTCGCGGGCCTAACAATTCGGGCAGGGTTTTTTTTTCTTGAGTTGGCAGGACTGTTGATGACATCTGTGCGAAATTTCATGTGAATGTCATTATCAGAAATATATTTACGCTTGTGTTTTCCAAACGACCAAGAGTGCATTTTTCGATTTTTACAACGTCTGAGCAGAGAAGTGCCATCAAATTTTGTTTGCGGAATGCAATTTCGGCTGCGGAAACGTTGAGGATGTTGCGGAAGGCCTTTGGTGATTCTACCATGTCACAAAAAAATGTTTATAAGTGGTACAAAGACTTCAAAGAGGGTCGAGAACGTGTGGATGACTTGGAGCGCTCCGGACGACCATCGACGTCAACAGATGACCAACACGTCAATGAAGTGGAGGAATTAGTGCGCAAAAATCGTCGGTTGACTGTTAGAGACCTTACTGATATGATCGGAATATCAGAAGGATCTGTGAAAACCATTTTGAAAGACCATTTGGGCCTACGAAAAGTCAAATCTCGTTTTGGTACCGAAAGTTCTCAATTTCTTGCAAAAAAGTCATCAAAAATTCGACGCATATTGTTTCGCAACCACCGTATTCGCCTGATTTGGCTCCGTGTGACTTCTGGCTATTCCCAAAACTCAAGAGACCACTTCGGGGAACGCGTTTCGAGTCGATTGAGGAGATAAAAGCAAAATCGAAGAAAGCGCTGATGGCTATACCGAAAAGGGACTATTTGGCATGTTTCGAGGATTGGAAAAAACGTTGGCATAAGCGTATTTTATCGGGAGGGGATTACATTAAAGGGGATGAAATTGATTTAGAAGAATAAATAAAGATTTTTCGATTTTTACAAACAAATGCACCTTAATCGTTTACCGTTAAATCAATGGTGAAAATATTGAAGTCAAAGTGTAAATATTAAAATATCAGTGTATTTTTCCCGGAGTGTCTGAGATCTGTGCGTTCATACATTCCGTCGACTCGGCTGATGATGCTAAACACGAATATATAAACTTTATGTAGGTTGGTGATGCTTTCTTCTGGCTTTTACATATTTTTGCACAAACTTAATGTACTCTGTGTACAGTGTACACAGAGAAAAAAAGTTATATTAAAAAATACACATTGGATGATTTCGATGTCCATTTGGAATATATATTTTTCAATATTTTTATATGGATATTAAAATATCCATATAATGTTAAAAGGATCTTAAATTTTCATCAAACGAGGGTTATAAAAAATTTATATTTTAATATAAAAAAATAGGATATTAAAAACTATCCATTCCAATAGGGTCTTTTTGGATCTTTTGTGTACCTTTGAAAAGACTTAAGTCCGTTTTCTCATGTTCCTGTGTTTGCAAATCTAGGTGGATTTGGTGTATTTGTACTGCTCATTTTGAGCATGAGCTATGCAACTGCGTAAATCCACGTAGATTTACCAAAACCGGAACAAAAGAAAAGGGACCTTAAAACAGGTATAAAATGTCACGTCCTTGTGTATTTGTAGAATTTTGAACTGGTTTACAAAAAAAAAGGATAATGTTTCTGCAAAAGAACCAGGCGTAGGACGGTATACGGCTAGTTTGTAAATAAAAGAGAGATAAGTCTTAAGTCAAAGTGGCAGCCTACAGAGGAGTACGGTGTTATGGTTCGGAAATATAATTATTGCTTTGGTGAGGTGGAGAAGCCTTACTAAATAGATCGCTTTGCCAAAGATCACTAGTTCTAACTGACAGCACACACATAAATACGTACTAGCCCAGAAAACGGGCATGGATGGTGGATCAAGCAAAGATTTATAGATGTTATAGATGACGCGACGATCGAATGAACGGTTGTCGAGTTATGATCAAAAGACTGTTCGCTGCTGATTTCGTTGGTACAGAGTATTTTATAGTCTGGCTTGACCGACTTTCTTTCTTGTTGCTACTTTATTTCTTGTTTCCCGTGCTCTGGCTACTTCTGACATTTGATTTTCTCTTCTCAAAATTTACCCATCGCCTTGAACAGTCGCATATACCCGCGCCCATGTAGCGACGCAATTAAAAGAAATTATTATAGATTTGTTTGGAGACCTAACTTCTGCTGCTGCTTGCTGTTCGTTGGCTTTTCGCCCACCATTGCCAGCCCAAATCCACATCAGAAATGCTCCACTTAGACGCGCTCCATTGTTTCCGCATTCGATTAAAAATGATAAATGCCTCGCTGCGCTCAAGTGAAAACGAGACCACCGACTTGGGCCTGGTTTGCTTCAGTTGGCCCATATTCTCGACCATTTTTAATGTCTCGCTTATGAACGCTGATAACTCAAGTGGTTCGCCAAGACCAGAATCTTGACTGTCTTAGCGTAATTATTTGATTAATTTTATTGCTTGTTCAGTTGTGTGTTATGTTTCTTTTTTCTGGGGGTTGGCGGTAAAATATATCGCTTATGCTTTTATTAAATTGTAAGCATTAATTAACTGGCATTCGGGTTGGGGCATACAGGGAAGGAGCATGAGGCAAAGTCAAAGCGGGGGCCAAGTCAAAGCAAATGCCTGGAACAGGCACCCACCCACTTCTCATACAGTGCCTGCGGCCATTTCCATTTCAATTAATTGCCTTGGCGTGGAAATTAGCGTTCTCAGACGATTGCCTGTACTTATTGATTGTATGAGGCCCATAAATCTATGCCAAATTAGATGCCCGCCAGGTGAGTGCCTCACTGGTTAAATTGGCCGTGATCTGTAATCTCAGTTAAAAGCCTTGACAAACATTTAAACTAAGCCACAAATGAAATTTTACAAATGTTTAACGTGTTGCGGACATCCCGGCACAACCAATGGCCCCGTGCACAGGGATATGCGCAAAAGCGACCGCAAATAGGCCAAAGTAGCTCAAAGGGAAAACTGGCGGCACAGGACGGGTGGAAAGAAGTGATTTGAAGGGAGGTGTGTCTCTGGTAGATAAAGGGTGACCTTATATGAGTGTTCGATTTGCAGAGTGCAAATTTAACGCCGCTTTGCTATCGATGCAGGTTGCAGCTCTGAGGTTTATCATTGTGAAAACCCATTACAAAGTTTTATGTTCAAAAATAAAATGTTGCACTCTTATCGTGTCGCCCTTTAGTAAAATGGGAAATAAAATCGTTTGTTTTTGCATACATTTTAATGTTAGAGGTTGAACTTTGACACGGATTAAAAACAGTTGTTTACGATTTCAATTGAATCGACTGAAAGAGAGCTTTGTGTTTTTTTTTAAGAGATTGTTACATATTTAGCAAAAAATCCCAACATTCTCAAAAGACCAACATTTAAAGTTGGCACAGATTCAGCAATCGCCTTATTAGCAAAAGAAATTCACATCGTTTGATGCACCGTAGTTATCAAGGCTGCAAACCCCAAAAATTCTCCAGGAGGTTCGGTCCGGGGTTTTTTTTTTTTTTAATTTCCCAATTGTTTTGTATTTTGTCTATTTTTGTTGACATTATAACGCTAGAGGGGTTCACTTAATGTTATACATACATCTACATATAACATTGGCTTAACAGGATTAATTTAGGTTACATTATAGTATTTACAGTTTGGACAAGTTACTTAGTACACAATAAACATATCATAACATAACATGTCTGCGAGGTCGAAGAAGTTCCAGAGCTGGGATCACGATTATTTGGTGTCTTCTTGCTGTTTTTTTATTTCATCCTTTACTGTTGGTATATTTAGTTCTTTATGAATATCGTCATCAGATATATAACGCGGAGCGTTGAGAATAGCGCGTATTATTTTGGATTGTTGACTTTGGATTATTTGTATGTTAGTTGGTTTCGCTGTTCCCCACAACTGGATACCATAGGTCCTTATTGGTTTGATGATTATTTTATAGATTAGGAGTTTGTTGTGAATAGATAATTGGGATTTTTTGTGTAGTAGCTAGTATAGTTGTTTTTTCTTTGCTTTAATTTTGTCTCTTTTCTTTCAGTGTGGTACTGCCATGTTAGTTTTTTGTCTAGGTACATCCCAAGATATTTGGGTTCTTCGCATCTGCTGATGATAGTTCCATTTAGATGTAGGTTTCGCGGTGTAAATTTTCTTTTTGTTGTGTAGATTATATGTTGTGTTTTCTGTTGGTTTATTTTAATGTGCCACGAGTTGGACCATGCTGCGGTTTTATTAATTATATATTGTAGTTTACTTGTTGCCACTGCCAATTCTTTATGTGCGTAGAGTAGTACTGTGTAATCTGCAAATGTTGCGATCATAGCATTTCTGTCTTCAGGTACTGGTATGTCTGCTGTGTATAAAGTGTACAATAGCGGTCCAAGCACGCTGCCTTGGGGTATTCCTGCTCTTATTTCTTGTAGTGTGGATGTTTCATCATTGTATTTTATATAAAATTTACGCTGTGTTATGTAACTTTCTAGTATTAGAAAGATATTTTGTGGTAACATACGTTTCAGTTTAGAGAGTAGTTCATTGTGCCATACCTTGTCAAAAGCCTTTTCTATGTCAAGGTATATCCCGACACGGTATTTTTATACTCTGTACCGTAGGTACATAGAGTATTATAAGTTTGTGCAAAAGTATGTAACTTCCAGAAGGAAGCATCTCCGACCCCATAAAGTATATATATTCTTGATCAGCATCAACAGCCGAGTCGATATAGCCATGTCCGTCTGTCCGTCTGTCTGTCTGTCCGTATGATCTCAGAGATGGTAAGAGATAGAGGTTTGACATGTATGGGACATATGCTTCTTATGTCTGCAGGCAGATCAAGTTTATTTTCAATTTTTGCCACGCCCCTCCCGCCTCTGCAATTTAGAAAAAACGTCATATCTCCCACAGTTTTGAAGATAGATGGCTTCTTCTGGACATATTTAGTTATTAGGATAACTTATCGATCCGCCAAAGAAATGAAGAAGATCGGATGAGCGGTTTTCGAGTTATGATCAAAAGACAAATTTTCTTGGTACAGAGTATGTTATAGTCGGGCTTGACCGACTTTCTTTCTTGTTTGTTTTCCAGATCGTCCATTATTTTCTGGGTAACTCGGTGTATCTAGAGTTGGATGCTGGCCTATGGCTTGGTCGTTTAAGTCTGCATAGTATATTGCAAGTGTGGTAGCCTTTTCCTTCCTCTTCCTTGTTTTGTCTGGCCCATGTCCCGTTATCTTGCCAAATTGGTGGCTGGTGAACAGTCTTGTTTATAGTATTTCTCGTTGGTTTCCATAATGAGTTATTTGTTACCTTCGTAGCATCCAGGTTAGCTAGATACTTTGACAATCCATCATCATTCCTTTTTTGAAGTTCGTATTTGATGGTTTTTGTTATTTCGTTTAATTTCCTTTTGTCCTCTGGGTATCGAGTATTTTGCCATCTTTTCCGCAGTTCGCGCTTCGTCTTTAGCAGTTTTGTGATTTTTGAACATCAAGTTGATACGAGTGGTTTCCTTGCTACTTTTGGAGTCGATTAAGAAGCAGCTTCATGTATTATGTCGCTTATGTATATTACTGAGCGTTCTATGTCATCTGCTGTTTTTAATGGCACCTTCAGTGTAAGATCTATCTATATAATCTCTATAGAAGTCCCAATCAGTTTTCTCGTTGTACATTTTTGACATTTTTAGAGAAATACATTAGTTTCACGTAAAATGTCAATAGTATTGGGGAGTGGTCAGATGATAAGTCGTACATGCTTTCTATTTGAAAATGTTGCACGTCGAATCCTTTTACAATGCCGAAGTCAATAAGGTCGGGTATTTTTTTTCTGTCAGTCGGCCAGTATGTCGGCTCCCCTGTGCTGATGTGTTTGGCTCCTATTGTTTCCATTGATTTCAGGAGTTGTTTTCCTTTATTCGTGCATAATCTTGATCCCCAGATAGTAGATTTTGCATTAAAGTCTCCTCCACATATGAATCGTTTTCCTAGGGTATTAAAGTATTGCACATGTTCATTGGTTGTAATTTTGTGTCTGGGTGGGCTATAGAGTGAAGAGATGGCAAGTACATCATACACAGAGAAAACGAGAGCTTAAGTTAAAGTCGGCCCTGCCCGACTTCGAAATACCCGTTACTCAGCTCAGCTCGGATAAGTATGCAACATTTTTTTAACTCGGCCATTTATTATCCGATCCTTTTGAAAATTTGTGAGATTGTAGATACTGGACACATAGACTACACTGCAAAATCTGAGCTCGATATCTTAAAAATTGTGGGAGTTATTCAATATTTTTTATTGTGGGGGCGGGAGGGGGCGTGGCCAAAATTTGAAACAAACTTGATCTGCCTACAGACAATACTAGCTTACGTATAAAATTTGGTTGCTCTAGCTCTTCTAGTCTCTGAGATCTAGGTGTTCATACAGACGGACGGACGGACAGACGGACATGGCTATATCGACTCGGCTGTTGATGCTGATGAAGAATATATATACTTTATGATATCGGAGATGCTTCCTTCTGCCTGTTACATACATTTGCACGACTTTAGTATACCCTTTTTACTCTACGAGTAACGGGTATAAATATGACGTTCAAAAATCGTCAACAAATGGTTATGATTCCGGTCTGTTTTTTCCCTTCTCAAAAAATGAACGGTGGTCATGAAAACAGAAAAAGTGTTCATGAAAATATTCAAATTTGAATATTTTATTATTTTTAATGAATTTATTTATTTATGTGATTCCTAGAGTTATAGGAAACTGGTTTTTATGACAAAATATTTATTTTTTAACGCAATAATGGCCTTTAAAATAAAAACAATCTTATAAAAATAAAAAACGAGAGCGTAAGTTAAAGTCGGCCCTGCCCGACTTCGAAATACCCGTTACTCAGCTCAGCTCGGATAAGTATGCAACATTTTTTTAACTCGGCCATTTATTATCCGATCCTTTTGAAAATTTGTGAGATTGTAGATACTGGACACATAGACTACACTGCAAAATCTGAGCTCGATATCTTAAAGGAGGAGTTATTCAATATTTTTTATTGTGGGGGCGGGAGGGGGCGTGGCCAAAATTTGAAACAAACTTGATCTGCCTACAGACAATACTAGCTTACGTATAAAATTTGGTTGCTCTAGCTCTTCTAGTGTCTGAGATCTAGGTGTTCATACAGACGGACGGACGGACGGACGGACAGACGGACATGGTTATATCGACTCGGCTGTTGATGCTGATGCTGATGAAGAATATATATACTTTATGATATCGGAGATGCTTCCTTCTGCCTGTTACATACATTTGCACGACTTTAGTATACCCTTTTTACTCTACGAGTAACGGGTATAATAAAATGTTCAACGTTGCCTCTACGGGCATTCGAACCTCCGACCTCGGCGTTTTAGAGTAATGGAAGACATCCACTTGGCTACTGGCGTTCTGTCTCATTTCATGTTTAAATGCCAAAGGCTTTCGCTTCAATTTAAATTTCGAGTTAATCAATGCTTTGGCTAGAAACGCTGTTGCGGTGTCGGCTGATATGTCGGTGTCAGTGAGTGTTCTACTACAACCCTTCGTCTTCGTCGAGGTCCTGAGTGTTAAAGTCCCAGTTGAGGTAAGTTAAAGTTATAAAATAAATAAATAAATCGTTAATTATTATTTCAAGATAAGTCCCACATACACCACTACCAGTAATGAGAGTGTTGTGAGGTTGGTTTGGTTCTGTGTGTGTGTGTGTGGTGTGCTATAGACGCCCGCACACGCCACCATCAATTCTTTTTATACCCTTGCAGAGGGTATATTGAAGATGTCCAGATGCTTGTAACGCATAGAATAAATCATTTCCGACCACATAAAGTATATATATTCTTGATCAGCATGACGAGCTGAGTCGATATAGCCATGTCCGTCTGTCCTTTTGACCGTCTGTCCGTCTGTTTCTAAAGCTATCGCCACCAAACTTAGCACGAAGTCTTCTGGTCCAAATATGCTGCACCCTTGTCGGAGCCGGCTGGATCGGATGACTATAACTTATAGCTGCCATAGGAACGATCGGTCGAAAAACTAGTTCTAGTGAGATCAACTTTTATGTTTTTAATGCAAACGTCTCTAAACTCCGTATTTACTAGTTTTTAATGCTTCTCCATAATTTTGCCAAATTTGGTCGAACTCGAACTTCCATATGGTATAGCTGTCATACAAAAGTAGAGCCAGACAAGAAAGAAAGTCGGTCAAGCCCGACTATAACATACTCTGTACCAAGAAATTTTGTCTTTTGATCATAACTCGAAAACCGTTCATCCGATCTTCTTCATTCCTTTGGTGGATCGATAAGTTATTCTAATAACTAAATATGTCCAGAAGGAACAAGCCATCTATCTTTAAAACTGTGGGAGATATGACGTTTTTTCTAAATTGCGGGGGCGGGAGGGGGCGTGGCCAAAATTGAAAATAAACTTGATCTGCCTGCAGACATAAGAAGCATATGTCCCATACACGTCAAACCTCTATCTCTTACCATCTCTGAGATCTGTGCGTTCATACGGACAGACAGACGGACAGACGGACATGGCTATATCGACTCGGCTGTTGATGCTGATCAAGAATATATATACTTTATGGGGTCGGAGATGCTTCCTTCTGGATGTTACATACTTTTGCACAAACTTATAATACTCTATGTACCTACGGTACAGAGTATAAAAAGTAGTCTTATTGGGAAAAACTTGTTTGTTATCAGTGGACATGTCCTTCAAATTAGTTAAAAACGTGATGCAAGGGTATACAAACTTCGGCCGAGCCGAAGTTAACTTTCCTCTATTTTTTTATATTTTAAACAAGCCCGAACGGTTCATGAAGCGAAAACAAAAATGTTCTTGAAAACAAGCTCAAATCGATCATGAGGGAGAACAAAATGTTCATGGCATATCGTGAACAAATGTTCATGAATTTCGAAAAGCGAGCTTAGCTGACTATCATGACCAAAATGTCATGATTTTGGTACATTTAGAACAGATTTTTTTCTCTGTGTACTTGTCGTATATTTGCACATTTGTTGATTGTATATGATTTGTCTTGTAATGGTCCATCTCAGAGTATTTTATGTTGCTTTTTAGTATTAATACTGATCGAGCATGTCCTTTTCCATCAGGGTGGTTTGTGTTGAGTATGGTGTAGTTGGGTATACTTATACATTAGGCAATGGTTTTTTGTGTAGTGGGTTTCCGAGATGAGCGCTGCATCTACATTGTTGTCGTTAAGGAACTGCTTTAACTCTTGAATGTGGTTTTGCAGTCCATTCGCATTCCAGATGACTATTCGTAGCTTATCGTTCATTTTGTTGGGTACCCAAATTTCTTGCAAGGAGTGTTATAACACTCATCGTGTCTTTGATTTGCTCTATTAGTTGTTTTATCATGTCCTTTAGTTCGTCTACTTCATTGTTCTGGCTATTTGTATGGGGAGCTTTATTTGTACTTGATTGATGAGGGGCTGGTAAATTTTTAATGTTGTTTGATTCTGGAACGGGCCGAGTTTTGGTTGATAATTTTGGTGATGGTACTGCCATTTGGGCGCATTTTACGTTTGGATGTACGTGGTTTGTTGGGGCTGCCTGTGTTTCATTTGTTTGTGGTATTCTCTTCTCCTGTAGACCTGGAAAGCGTTGAATTTTAAGCGCTTGGTAGATTTCACAACCTTTATAGTTCCCACCAATATCTAATGTACAGTCTACAGTTTTGTGACTTCCGGCGCATTTGACACAGACCGGGACCAGGGTGCAGAAGTTTCTTGTGTGTCTGTATTTTTGACAGTTGCTGCACTGGGCAATTGTACGTTTGTGAGGTGGTCAATAACCACTTTAGTGTGTAAAAGTGATGCTATAAAATTGCTCATTATTATCTTTTGGCTTAATTTCTACGGCGAAGAGGGGCAATGACTTGGGGGGGGGGTTGTTGGTTACCTATAAAAATATTGAATAACTCCCACAATTTTTAAGATATCGAGCTCAGATTTAGCAGTGTAGTCTATGTGGCCAATATCTACAATCTCACAAATTTTCAAAAGGATCGGATAATAAATGGCCGAGTTAAAAAAATGTTGCATACTTATCCGAGCTGAGCTGAGTAACGGGTATTTCGAAGTCGGGCAGGGCCGACTTTAACTTACGCTCTCGTTTGTACTGGTTTGGGTGCTTGAGTAGAGTCAAGTTCTTCGTGTGGGTTTTGTGTTGTAGGAGTTTGATCTGTCCCACCGTTTGTAGTGTCATCATCTTCTTGGGCTAGTAAGTGGAATCTGTTCGATGTACGTAGCCAGTAATTAGGGAGAGTGGTTTGTGATAGCGAGAGAGCTGGTTGCTTGCTCCGGACAGGTTCTTGGAACCCCTGAACCCAAGGTTCTGGTTCGAACCTCGGTTCGCTTGCACATAAAAGACAGACGGGAATGGATAAATCAATTATGCTCGTCAGGCTGCAGCATCTTAATCATGACCAGCATGCTGATCAAGGATATACATGTTTTGTTTGGTCGGAAATGCCTTCTTCTATACGTTACACGCATCTAGTCCATTTTAGAATACGCGAAGTCTGGTCCCATGTTTATTTTCCCATCTTAATAAGAATTCTTGAGAAATAAATACTTTAGATATATGAGCAAAAATCTTTAAAATCCAAAGTTTAGTTCGGTTTTTTTTGTCTATTGAAGGGTTTACAATACTTGTAACATTGTAACATTACAAGAAAGATTGCTGAATAATGTTTACCAAAAAAGGGGTACAACACCGTTCAAGTTTGGCGACAAACAAAAATGTGTTGTTCCCTTGGAAATGGCAAACTTGGAACAAAACTTAAAAAAAAATTATCGTCGTAACTTAAAAAGTTATGATGCAGTTCGATTCCTAGGACCCGAAATATGGGGGATCCGTCGAGTTTGGTCATGTCTTTTTTTTTAACTTGCACAATGTAATAAGCCCATAATTAGTTTAAGTGAAATGGATGGACACGAGTTACTGAAGCCGCTGATAAAAACTAATGCCATGATTGCCGGTAAGCATTTCTTTTTTGTATCATCATCGCATAGATGCATAACAAAAAGATTGTTTAAAGACCTTGAAAGAGGAGCAGAGCTGCAAAAGCACTTCCAAACTTTTAATGCAATAAAAACACTCCCTACAGAGGAACTAGTAAATTGAAAGAACTGTCCTAAACCCAGAACTAGAAAGTAACTGGTAGATTCGGAACAGTTAGGCAACTGCGCAGCATCAGATGGCAGAGCTTTTGGTGTTTATTTTCGTATTTACCATTAAATGAATTAAAATAATTTTTTCCCGGGTAGTTTTCATTTTAATATTGCTCATGGAATCCACTTTAAAGTTATTCCATTTATGTACACGGGGAGTTTCCTTGAATCTTGTTGATGTTTTCCGCTTTAGATTTAAGCACAGGGCACGCCATGCATACGCAAATTGCACGCGTTGCTGTTCGTCTGTTGCGCAACCATTTTCAAAAGACGTAGCTCAACAACCTCTTGCTCAAGACTGTTGACTTTGCCCTGAAACTGCCTCATCCCACTTGCCATTCCATCAATCCTCTCCAGTAGCCCTTGTAGGGTTAGGTGATCAGGCTCCCGCATGTTGGTATCGGCCCACAACTTGAAGCGCTCGTCAAGCATCTGTTTAAATTCAATGACTGATGCGGTGAATATTGGTCACCTCTAATGTTGATACTGGTGTTCTGACAATGACGTTGGTGTTTTTGTTTCCGTTATTTTCGCTTATTAGGGAAGCAAAGTAAGTGTACATTTGTGTGCGACCTTATCAAACTTGCGGTGTTTTATTGCTGAGTTGCCTTGATAAGTCTTTCGCACTGCACTTTTGGCACAAATTCATTAATTTCTTAATTTAAATGGCACTGATTTAGGCAACAGAAACGAATGCGCAACGAACAAAATGTGTTTAGTGCATTTATTAATTTGTGCGTACGGATTGATTTGCGGCTACTCAAGGTTAAAATGGGCCTCGAAAAGTCTAGTCGCCCATCCTATAGATAAATTTACCTCAATAAATTAATATACAACATGTACATTCAGAGGCTTTAGCACCTATCGCGTTCCTTTCGCACGCGGAGTTAGCCTCGGTTTCTCAGTTTATCTTGTGCAACAACTCGCCAGGATATTGAGAGAATATCGGCTTTTAGATTGGACAATATCCAGTCAATCTGTTCACTGCAAAAGTTGGCCGTTTCCGAAATATGAATGGCAGTCCTTGCGTTTGAAAATGTTCCACATTGTACCATAAAAAGTTTTCTAGGTTTAATCTGTTTTCGCCGTCAAAGAATCAAAAAAAGTGGAAGTTAAAAATTGCAGTCACCTCTTTATGTTCTGGCCAGGCCAACACGCTAACGACATTGGCAGCTAGCAGTTTTCAGCTGCCATGGCCTTAATTTTACTGATTATGGCAGCAACCGGCAAACTTTTGGCCATTAAAAAAGATTCGTTTTAATGAGTTTGGCAGACAAGGCAACAAGGTCTCTGCCCTCCGAGCCTCCCAGCCCAATCTCACCCACTGGCAAAAAACTGTCGCTGTTTATCGTTTCTTTTCTTGTTGGTTTTTTTTGACTGCACAAAAAATCTGCATTTTAGTGCAATTAACATTTGGACATCAGCGATGTCCTCTCCACTGCCCTCCATTGTGCTGTCCATTAAATAAATCAGCATAAATTCAGTGCGTAAATAAAGTAATTGCCGAAAGGGCTTCATAATTTAAGTAACTGGAAAAGGATTTGTCTTGGCGATGCTGCTCCATTTACGGCGTGCTTTAATTTCTGGACCAACACCCAGAAATGGTCACATTTGGAGTACTTTAAATTGGGCGCTACAAAATCACTTGTTCTGCTAATTGAACGGCCAGCCGCGACTCACAATTAAAGGTAAAAACTTTCACGTAACGGCGGAGGCTGATTGACAGCTGTCAGGGTGATAACCGCAGTGGGACTTGGTCTGGTGCCTAAAATGCAGATGCCACTGCCGCATTGCTCATTTTCCCACTGGAAACTGGGACTGGTTTGCTTGTGTAATTTCAATATTTCACAATAAAACGCAACGCCGCCAACGCGCTTTCTCTGCCCTCGCATAACGGTTTGACAATTTGCACTGCGCCTGCGCCGCCTGTCACTTGAAGTTCGAAGGATGACCACATGAAATATGCATGTGTGACCAAACAAAAAACTCTCAGAAAACAATGATGTTCATAAAAAGTGCGCCAAGACTAAAAAAAAAGATACTGCTGACCGACTTAGCCGTATATGGACTTGTTTACTCCTTATGTTTATTAGCGCACACCGCTTGCAGCTTCCAAGACGCCTACTGACCGATTGCCGGCTGAACGGCATTGCCCAAAAGTTTGTTCAGTGAAATTAAGTCATTTTTAGTGGCATTGCTGCAGTCTGCCTGATGCATAAGAGAGAAGGAGGGAGACCGGGAGCAACAGGAAACCAATTTAGAATTAGCACTTTAAAAAGGAAATAGCTTTTGTTTTTGACTCGGAGAAGAAACGGTTTCCTAAACATTTTGCGGGAAAGGTACCTAGTGTTTAACCGAATTTTAGATGTTTTTTCTTGGCTACTAGCACACGAGGTTGTCGGTGGCACAAAAACCAATTCCGGTAGCAATGACGCGGCTAAAGAAGAGCCGAACACGCATCGCATCGGCACGCCGCACAGTGGCCGGATTCGAGAATTTGGCGTTTCAAAAATCAATTTTTGATGCTCGTTGTTTTTGAGCCGAGCATTTAATTTCAACAAAGGCAGCCCCAGATGGCCCGAAAAACTTTGGTTTATAGAATTTGGTCTATTAGTTTGGTTTTTATGGAGCTACAAAATTGAATAATTTTTCAAACTGCTGATTCTATTATTTTTTAGGTTTTAAGTGTAAAATTTTAAAACGGTAATACCGATTTGAAATTGGTTGATTTTGTCGAATAATGACAATACATTTAAAAACATTATTACACTCAGAAAAAAATCCGTTCAAAATCTACCGAAATCAAGACCATTCGTTGTCAAAAGTAGAGTAATCCCGTTTTTTCGTGAATCGTGAACAGTGGTTCTCATATTATGAACATTTTTTCGAACGGCATGGGCATGTTCTAAGACCATTTTGTGCTCGCTATATAAACGAAAAAAGAAAAAACTTTGCTCGGCGGGGAATTGGAACCAGGGACCGCATGCTTTTCACGAAAGGCGGCATCTCAACCGACTCCACCGTCGACCTCACGTGAGACTTTGCGATAAATCACAGTGAAGAATGCAGCCATAGGACTCAGCACTCAGCAAGCAACACTCACGGCGGTGTTTTACCGTGAACGTCGGGCTTGTCTTGTGAACGAAAATTCACGAACGAAATGGTTCTAAAAGGAGTCCGCTTGGGCTGGGATTTGGAACGTCGTTTTTTTTCTGAGTGTATTTCTAAATTGAATGTTCAACATTCACTACTGGACACTATTTTTGGTTGAGTTTTAGAGCTTTGATGGACACGGAAACATCAATTTTGGATTTCCATTATTTCAAAGATATAATACTCTGTGTACCTACGGTACAGAGTATAATAAGTTTGTGCAAAAGTATGTAACATCGAGAAAGAATCATCTCCGACCCTATAAAGTATATATATTCTTGAACAGCATCAACAGCCGAGTCATGTCCGTCATGTCCGTCCGTCTGTCCGTATGAACGCACAGATCTCAGAGATGGTAAGAGATAGAGGTTTGACATGTATGGGACATATGCTTCTTATGTCTGCAGGCAGATCAAGTTTATTTTCAATTTTACCCACGCTACCCTCCCGCCCCCGCAATTTAGAAAAAACGTCATATCTCCCACAATTTTGAAGATAGATTGCTTGTTCCTTCTGGACATATTTAGTTATTCGGATAACTTATCGATTTTCTTGGTACAGAGTATGTTATAGTCGGGCTCGACCGACTTTCTTTCTTGTTTTAACTTTTAACCGATCTTGATAAAAATTTGTGAGTAACGGGTATAAAAAAGGTATACTAAAGTCGTGCAAATGTATGTAAAAGGCAAAAAAAGCATCTCCGACCCCATAAAGTACAAATATTCTTGATCACCATCAACAGCCCAGTCGATATAGCCATGTCCGTCTGTCCGTATGAACACACAGATCTCAAAGATGGTAGAAGTTAGAGGCTTGAGAGATATTAACTAATCAACATTAATTATCGATCCGTCAAAGGAAAGGGGAAAAAGCGGATTAACAGTTGTCGGGTTATAGGGAAAACAACCATTTATGCTGGACACCAATTTCAAACTTCGAGAAGTACAGAGTGGGCGTTTTGTCCCATACATGGCGAACCTCTAACTCTTACCATCTCTGAGATCTGTGCGTTCATACGGACATGACTCGGCTGTTGATGCTGATCAAGAATATATATACTTTATAGGGTCGGAGATGATTCCTTCTGGCTGTTACATACTTTTGCACAAACTTAAAATACTCTATGTACCTACGGTACAGAGTGTACAAATTTAAATTGTAGGCTGTAATATTCTTAAGACAATCCTGTTTAACTCTTAAAATAATTACAGAATATTTATGTTTGAAGTACTATTAATTCTTAACTCAATCCCAATAAATGCTTGAAACAAAATACACTGAACCAAAAAATTGATCCATTCGGGATCAACTCAATCCAAACAGGGAATAAAAACGGGGAGATCCTGAAATGTCTTAAATTGAACTCGTCCGGGATCAACACTTTGATCCCGGTTTTTGCCTTGCCGGCTTAAACCAATTCTTCTGGTCGAACTCAATTTTGCTGCCTACGGAATGGCATTCAAGAACGGGCGAGATTGATATTGGCCCCGTTGGTAGCCTTGCCTGGCTTAAACTGATCCTTCTAATCGAACGCGATATTTGGGATTAATTTGACAGGCACGCGTCACTTTAAGAATGACGGCGGCATTGCCTTTGCGCTAGGCAAGCGACAGAACGAACCAATATGAGAGAAGATAAGAGAGCAAACCATGATAAAACAATAAAGGTAAGGCGGCGTCAGTGTGCGTACTTTTGCCAAAAGCTTACTGTCAAACTGTCAATTGCTCTTAGTTTGTTCGCTCCATCACTCTCTCACTTGACTGTTAAGTACGATCCGGCCTAAAGCCATCCCTTTTCGGATTGAATTAGTCTTACTCGTACTTAAAATTTTATTCCCACTGCCGGGATCAAATCATACTTTTTATAGCTGCCATAGGAACGATCTGTCGAAAAACTAGTTCTAGTCAGAACAACTTTTTTGTTTTTAATGCAGACGTTTGCAAACTCCGTATTTACTAGTTTTTAATGTTTCTCCATAATTCTGCCAAACTTGGTCGAAATCGGACATCTTTATAGTATAGCTGTCATACAAAAGTAAAGTCAGAATAGTAGTCTTATTGGGAAAATTTGTTTGTTATCAGTGGACATGTCCTTCAAATTAGTTAAAAAACGTGCTGTAAGGGTATACAAACTTCGGCCGAGCCGAAAATTTGCCCGGCATTTGTTTTTCGGTGTATGAACACATTATACTACATAGATCATAATGTTTTTGATTTGGGACTATAAAATGCTAAAGCTATCTTAAATTTTTCCTGAAATGATCCACGGACCAAGATAGAATTACTTTAACTCAGAAGAACTATCCATTCGATCTTTTGTTAGTCCCTTCGCATAGCTCAACTTTTCCTGTGTGAGGCCTTTCTTGAGTAAGGCCTGACTGCTTATCGCATTTTAAAACCATGCTCGTTTTTAATGTGGCTATCAAGTTGTTAAAGGCTTGCCTTTAAGGCGACAACTTGTGTGTCATACGCTACGCCAGTGCAACTGACAACCTACAACTTACTTAAAACAACAGCCACTGCAGCGGCAGCAGTAGAACAAACATACAAACGGACGATAGACAAACGAAGGACACAGGGCAGACACTGCCATGTCACACTCAAAAAGGCCCAAAGGCAGCCACCGCAGCAGTAGCAGCACAGCCGACATAAACGTGCCGGGCTTGAACTGAAGCTAGAGTGGGGGGCAGATCGGAATTCTCCCTCCCCCCTGGAAATGCACGTGGCCATCGTGCTGCACTCTTGTGCACTAATTACGAAAACTCAGCACGTTTGCCATGGCATGGCTTGGCGGTGGTTGCCTGGTTGCTAGTTGCCGGTTGCCTGAGTGGTTAAATGCTGCAGTAATAGCAGCAACATGCAACGCGACAGTTGCCTCTGTTTCTGCTGTGCTAGTCCATAGGGGATGTGGGATGAGGGTTGTGGGATGGCGGCACAAAAGTTAAAAACATTGCGGCAAGCAATAAAAACAACATTGGCTTTGGCTTTGACTCTGCCAGGGCCGGTGCACGGCCCACCCCAAAGGGGCTGGGCTGTGTTATGGTATTGCCGTCGAGCTTCAAATGCCGTGGCCTGCCACAATTTTACCCAAAGTCAATGTCTGAGGTTGGCATAAACCGCTGCCACATCGGCAGCGTAATGAGAAATGCATCAACGGGCACAAAAACGTTCCTGATTTTTTCCTGAAATAAGTAATTTGAAATGCCAGGGTTAGCTGCAGGCCGGAGCTCTGAAATTGCCAAATACTGTGACTTATGGTTTGGGAAAAGCTCTGCTGGGAAAATGGTATACCTAACCAAAATCGGTTTGGTATTGACCTATTTTCAGGCTTTTACACAAAAAATTGAATAAAAGGCAAACATGTCAACTATACATGAAATGGCTGCGGTCCTTTACCTACTGATTTGGGGTTTTAGACTCGCCATCTGTTGCAAACATCACTAAAATACGTTAATTTCTCTATACCCTTTTAGGCTGATGGCCACCTTTGATTTGCAACTAACGACACCAAGTTTTAGTGCCAACTACATACATACTTGCAGTCTGTACGTCGGCCACATGGCTATAAAAATAAATTACACAAAGCTTAAAACTTATGTGAAGTGGGAAGAAAAATGGCTTATGGACGCGCAACGGAACAAAAACCGAGTGGTGAGCTAACCGAACGGCCAAATGACCAATCGACCTGACCCTCAAAGGAGGTGGCTGAGGAGGCGGCAGGACAGTGATGGACGTTATTGCTGTTTTGTATGGTGCTCAATCGAAGCCATCCAAACTTACACACACACACACGCACACACCACCCCCTCAAAAGGTGCCAGCTAGCACACTAACGGTAAAGGTAAAGCTTTAAGCCGACAATGAAGACATTAACATGACCAACGACGACGACAAAACTCTGTGCCATAGCTCATCACATTAATCTTCTTAATACGCCCATCAATAATTCAAAGCCAAGGCATGACCAAGCCGGCGGGCGAGCGAGTGAAGAAGTCGAAGCTGCCAGACACGCAGCCATCTCTCGATTCTCTCTCGACCGAATCGAACAATTCCCCAAGTGTTGAGTGAATTATGACGCACAGCGCTCCGAGTGGTCACCTCCGAAAACAGTTTGTCGTACATCAAAATCCAACTATAACATACAAATATTGAACTCTACTCTTTCCTGTCTGACAATGAAACTTTATGGCTCGTTAGCATTTGATTTATGCGCGGATGACAATAAAAAAAAACCAGAGTGTAAATGTGTGCAAGCACTTAGAAAACTGAACGGGAAAATTGGATAACAAGTGCCCAGAGGCCAATTATATGCAAGTCAACAATACAAGTAAATATATTGGCAAAGAATATGGAGAACAAATTTAGAGTATCATCAAACACACTCACTCCTCACTCTGGCAAAAATGATCAGTTCGTACAATGTACTGGGCCTTATGTCCATGCCTGACCTAAGCAGCAATAGTCTTATACAGACCTGTTACTCGTAGAGTAGAAAGAAGCTTCTCCCTACTCACAAAATGGATTTTAAAAAATCAGACTGTAATGATTATAGTATAATCATTATACTTGATTTTTACTTGATTACTCAAGAAATAACTATTAACATTGATTTTTAAAGTAAAACTCAACCAACACTCGCTTTAATTATTACTCATAAGCAAGACTGCAAATCCCTAAATTTTAGGGCCTAAAATTCTGCAGGAGGTTTGGTCCGTTGCTTCGAGCCTAGGTTCGGTTCACGGATCGGTTGCTGGAACCCCTGAACCAATTGTATTATATGTTTTAATAGAGTTCTGCAAACATTTTGTGTTGTTACTTATCTCTTTCGACAATGCGAGAGTTTGGCGATAGCTTGAGGGGAGAGTTTGGAGATAGTTTTGCGATTTACACAGTAGGTATCCCTTTTTATTATAAAAGGGATAAATTGGCGATATGTGTTATCGCATTTTTTTCGTCCATTCGGTAAATTGGCGATATATCCCTCAAAAATTGCCTTGAGGGCAAGAATGCGATACTTTATTATTGGTCTCGCTTTTTCATCATCCCATCTGAGAATTGGCGATACATCGCTTAACACTCCCTAAGAAGACCCGAATGCGATTCTTCTTGAAGTGAGTTGAACGACTTTGTACAATATTACCAAAGGAAAATACTTTGGCAACGCTTATTTACCTTTGGTGCAAAACCGTACTGTTGAATAACAGAATTCGAAACACCTTTAATTCGTATGGCTTATGTTGGGGGAAAAAATCGCATTCCTGCCTCTAGGAAAAATCGCATACTTATCTCCAGGAAGAATCGCTTTCCTGTCGCTCAGAAGAGACTTTTTCCTATCTCCCAGAAGTGTCGCTTTTTTATGGCCCGGAAGTTATCGCATGGTGTCACATTTCTTCCCGTAGGGAGTTGAGAGTAAAGCGATACCTACATTAAAAAAAAAAACAGCCAAAATCGCCCTAAAATTTAGGAATTCGCCTTTAAAAGAGGTCAATGGCGATTCGCCATAAATTTTGGAAAAATTATTTCTAAAAATAAGACAAAGACTTTTTGAAATTAGGAATATACTTACGATAAGCTAGAAAATATTTTCTTAATTGTAGAAAAGCATTTTCTAGATTTTAGAAAACCTTTCTAGATTTTAGAATAAAAACATTTTCAACTATTGTTGACAGGAAAGGGAGTGAGGGGGGACTGGAGACATAACAGGAAGAAGACTACAACAGTAAGAAGCGTTTAACCCCCAAATATATTATTTTTACGAAGCATTCGCGTGAGTCACAGTAAAGAACGCAGTCAAATGCTAAGCACTCAGCTGCCTCTTTTATATTCCGATAGCAGTGTATTCTAACTTGAGAATTACATGCGGTGCCTTTTTCAATTTTTCTAAATTTTAGGGCGGTTTTCTAGATTATTTTTCTATATTTTAGGGCGATTTTCTCAGCATGCCGAATATTAGTTGCCCCTTTTTTATTTCGAGTGCACGGAATGCGTACTTCAGAATTACAAGGGGTGTCTTTTAATATTTATACCCTTGCATAGAGTATTATAATTTTGCCCAGAAGTTTGCAACGCATAGAAATATTCATTTCCGACCCCATAAACTATATATATTCTTGATCAGGGTGACGAGCTGAGTCGATTGAGCTTTGTCCGTCCGTCTGTCTGTCTGTTTCTACGAGAACTAGTCTCTCAGTTTTAAAGCTATCGAGCTGAAATTTTGCACTGAGTCTTCTTATTGCTGCACACTACTAATATGTCGGAGCCGACCGGATCGGATGACTATATCTCATAGCTCCCATAGGAACAATCGGTCGGAAAAATAGTTTTAGTGAGAAAAACTTTTTTGTTTTCAATGGAAACGTCTCCAAACTTTGCAATCGTAGGTTTTCTATGTTTTTTTATAAGTCTACCAATTTTTATACATTTTATACCAATTAAATACAGTCTTAGTTAGAAAAACTTTTTTGTTTTTAATGGTAGCATCCTGCAAATTTGTATTTGTTTGTTTCACATGCTTTCACATAAATTTACAAATTTTTGGCCAAATCGGATGACTATATCATATAGCTCCCATACGAACGATCGGTCTGAAAATGGGAAAAAGAGTATTCTTTGAAAATATTTAAGCGAGCACTTGCAAGGGTATGAAAACTTCGGCATAGACGAAGTTAGCTTATCTTTCTCGTTTTTTTTGTTAAGGGATTGATATATTTATTATACATCTAATTTGTTACTTTTTGGACGCAACTTACGATGTAGTGATATTAGTGTATATTCTCTTAGCAAGCTATGTTTGAATCGGTGTTACTGTGTCTCTGGAGTGTTAATTAATGTAAATATCAACTGTGTGGCAAAATCAGATTCGTCGTCTTGGGAGTTGCGAAGGCAATATTCTCTTGAGTCTTCTTCCGGCTCTGACGCCGTTTATTCTCCTTCTCCGCAGTATTCGCCCCGCTAGCCGATTTGGGTGTCCTCAATTCGCAAAAGCAAGTTTTCATACAAGATCTGAATATGAATAGCTCATAATTATTTATGTTATGCACACACTTAAAAAAATAATAGAGCAAAGTTAACTTCGGCTCTGCCGAAGTTTGTATACCCTTGCAGCACGTTAACAAACAAGCTTTTCCCAATAAGACTACTTTTCTGACTCTACTTTTGTATGACAGCTATACTATAAAGATGTCCGGTTTCGACCAAATTTGGCAGAATTATGGAGATGCATTAAAAACTAGTAAATACGGAGTTTGGCGACGATTGCATGATAAGGAAAAAATTTTTCTCACTAGAACTAGTTTTTCGACCGATCCTTCCTATGGCAGCTCTATGTTATAGTCATCCGATCCGACCGGTTCCGAAATGTGCAAATGCGCAGCGTATTTGGACCAGAAGACTTCGTGCAAAGTTTGGTGGCGATAGCTTTAAAACTGACGGAGGAGATAGCATAAAAACAGACGGACAGACGGACACGGCTATATACTATATATACTTTATGTGGTCGGAAATGCTTCCTTCCATGCGTTACAAACATCTGGACAATTTCAATATACCCTCTCCAAGGGTATAAAATCATGCTTCGGGATTCCCAAACGGTTATGGCACCACTGGCATGGAGAGACTTCTAAGAAACGTTCAGTTGTTAGGCATTGATCGCTGATGATAGAGGGCGGTTCCTCTTCAAACAGCTGTACAATCTACCAGCCTCCTTTGTGGTGTTGCGTCTCTGTTTAAAGTTGTGCGAAAGCATAACATGACCTCGAGTCGGCTAAAAACTGCAGGTTTACACAGTATAAAGGACACAGAAAAACCAGTCACATGTAAAATTGGTCAAACTGAAATGTAACTACGAAAAATATTTGATTTCATGTTGACCATAGGTAACTATTCACTGAGTTCTTTACTGCGCTTTTCTGCACTGCCACACGCGTGCCCGATAGCGGTATTGGCTGAGACGCCGTCAAGTCAAGGTGAGTTAAAAACAATTTTTTTTTAGTGTTTCGTTTTTCAGAATAAGAAA
Source organism: Lordiphosa fenestrarum (assembly GCA_035044985.1). Classification (NCBI taxonomy): domain Eukaryota; kingdom Metazoa; phylum Arthropoda; class Insecta; order Diptera; family Drosophilidae; genus Lordiphosa; species Lordiphosa fenestrarum. Next base: position 26,016 of record JAWNNO010002321.1, on the reverse strand, counting down.
GACTATGCCATGGCACTGAACAACCCAAAGACAAAAATTTAAATATGACACACTGAGGTGCGCTTTAAATGGTAAAAATAGTTAAGTCAAAGTGTAAATAGTTGGACTTACGTTTTTTCTTTCCGGTGTACGATGAGTAAGTTGATTGGAAAAAATCTGCAAATAAGTTGGAATGTCCAAGTCATTGCAGGCGGTTAGGGTATTAAAATGAACGGATGATGGTAAAGTTGAAGATTTACATTTAGAGTTGACAAATGAAAAGAATTGCTTAAGCAGTGTTCACACGGGCAAATTAGTTTGTCGAAAATGACGAAAATTTGTCAAAATTAGTTTGACTTGTGTCTGAACGCCAAATTAATTTGCAGCCAAACCCTTATGTCAAACGTTTGCCGAGTTTGCACAGTCAAGTTTACGACAAATTTGCGTGCTGTCTGAACACAAAGTGCAAACTGTTATCACATTGGCCGAGTTTGTTCTTACAAGTGTTTTTACAAATGTAAGAACAAACTATGTCAAATTTGTGATGCTTGTTTGAGTAATTAAAGTTGTTTTGACATTTGAAAAACATTTTAAATATTTCGTTTGGATAAAAGTAGCAAACACCTCTTCCGTGTTGGCAGCCGAGTGAGGCAGTTGGTCCTAGCAGAGTTCCGTCTAAGTGGAAAAAAAAAGAAAAGTGACAAGTGACAAAAAAAAAACAAGTAAGGGCGCTGCAGTCGAGTTTCCCGACCACAAAATACACTGTTCATTTGATTTCATTTATTTGTTTTTGAATTTTGAAGATGAATGTAACCGGTCTTTGTAACAAAATGTCATCCTAAATGTAGGCAACACTTTTTTTAGGCCTGACCAACAACTGGGGGGGTGCTCTTATCAGCTCAACTGTTTCGCTTATAACTCCGGTGTCTTTTGTCCGATCTGATTGTACTTTTGAGAATAGATAGATATTGGGCCTAGCTTGATGTATACTAAACCACGAGTTAGTCTAGGATTTGTAGAGGAGGTCTAGGTTTTTTGGGGATAAAAGGGGGACGGGTGGGAATTTTCCAAATCTGAAACAAACTTGATCTGCGTACAGCATAAATCTACCTTCGTGCAAAAATTTGTGGCTCTATCTCTTATAGTCTCTGAGATCGACGCGTTCATACAGACAGACAGACAGACGGACTGACGGACGGACGGACGGACAGCGACTTCGGACGACTTGATGAGTCCCTAAATCAGGAGTATCTGCACTACCTTAAGGAACAAGTTCCACCAGAAGCCAGAAGCATAGTTAGGAGTGTGTCACCTGTCGAACACAAGATAATTTTCAGGAAGAAGAATTAGAGGAAATTTTAAGCCTAAACAGAAAAACAGCAGAAGGAATCGACAAGATCACGTACGAGATGGTAAAAAGCCTGAATTCTGAAGCGGAGAATCATTTGTTGTCGCAGTTTAACGACGTCTTCCAAAGGAATAACATACCTATGGATTGGAGGGTTATCAAAATAACACCAATTCCAAAAAGAAACAAAGATCTAAAAGAGGAATCCCAGAGCAATATGTCCAATGGATCACCAACTTCCTCTCGGTACGATACCTCAGACTAGGAAATGTTGTGGAAGAGGTGAACGGTGGCCTACCGCAAGGTAGCTGCCTATCACCGGTACTCTTCAATATATACACAAAACCACTACATCAGATCGAAGACACAAATACAAAGATCTTCCAGTATGCTGATGACTTCATCATTGTAGCCCACGCGGGCACTTTCGAGAAGGCAGTCGACATACAAAAAAGAAAAAGCGATTTCAATCTATGTACTATGCCAGGACATTGGTTTAACCTTCAATCCGGCTAAAACGCACATTCAAGCAGCAAACGGAAAATAGAAATCAATCTAGAGGGAGTGTCGATAAAAAACGAAAAGGAAATAGTGTTTTGGGGTAGAAAGATATGCGCAAACATGTCGAACATGGCTCACATTAAAAATCTAAAGAAAGAAAGCAAAAACAAAATCAAAATGCTTCAAATGGCTACCACCATCAAGTCGGGGCTCAGACCCAAAGTGGCAACAAACATTTTCAAAGCTTTCATCAGAACGAAACAAGAGTATGCGATATCCACCTTTGCAAATATGGGATGAATATAGCTCAATCGCAAGCGCTCAGAAGATGTGCCGGTGTTACACCAGACACCCCGCAACATATACCCTTCGTCTTAACTGGAACGATCCCTCCTGCTTAGAGAGCGAAATTGCTAGCTGCAAAAGCGATCCTTAAGGTGAAACAAGCAAACAAGAGTCCATACGATAATGTAACAATGGCGTTTGCAGAAACCAGCTACACCTTCATCTACAATCTGATCAAAGACATAATAGATCGTTGCAAAATGGCGCGCAGGAACATACCATGCCACAAACTAGTATTATATAGTAAAACTATAAGACTGAGCAAGAACGAAATGGCGAAATTAGCTTATTATAATAGTAACAATTGGAATATCATTGCCACTGACGCATCGATAACAGAAGACTGCGTAGGTTTAGGAATTTTTGACAGAGACAGAGAAATAATGTACAAAATAGATCAAAAACTATCGTCAGCGGAACTCTTTGCTATAAAAATAGCGTGTAAGATAGCATAAAACCATGACTACAAAAAAACTGTGATATTCTCTGATAGTATGGGGGCTACATCCATGCTAAAGGATAACAAATCAAAGTCACACATTGTCTGTGACATGCATGAAACACTGAACTGCTCCAGAATAGAGAGGATGGATATAATCTGGATCCCTGGACATAAGGGAATAAATATTAACGAAAGGGCTGATAAAACAGCCAAAAAAGCTACGACAGAAGCACAACCGTACAACATACAGTTAAGTTAAGGAGAAGCTATTAGACTCATCAAAAAACGTAGTTTCTCCAGCTGGACCGACCATTACTAAGACCTATCAAGGGAAAAAGGGGGTTTTTTTGCGGAAATTTTCCCAGAAATTCCCGAAAAAACGTGGCATTCCCAGCCCAAATGGAAAGCTAGGGACATTAAGGTTATCAACAGACTAATGACGGGACACACGTACGACAAAACTTACCTTCACATAATTAAACGAGAGCTTAAGTTAAAGTCGGCCCTGCCCGTTACTCAGCTCAGCTCGGATAAGTATGCAACATTTTTTTAACTCGGCCATTTATTATCCGATCCTTTTGAAAATTTGTGAGATTGTAGATATTGGCCACATAGACTACACTGCAATCTGAGCTCGATATCTTAAAAAGTGGAAGTTATTCAATATTTTTTATTGCGGGGGCGGGAGGGTGCGTGGCCAAAATTTGAAACAAACTTGATCTGCCTACAGACAATACTAGCTTACGTATAAAATTTGGTTGCTCTAGCTCTTCTAGTCTCTGAGATCTAGGTGTTCATACAGACGGACGGACGGACAGACGGACATGGCTATATCGACTCGGCTGTTGATGCTGATGATGAATATATATACTTTATGATATCGGAGATGCTTCCTTCTGCCTGTTACATACATTTGCACGACTTTAGTATACCCTTTTTACTCTACGAGTAACGGGTATAAAAAGCTTGGGCGTCGTGGAACACCCGGTACGAGCGAAGCTCTTTACGTGGGATTAAAATTACAATACAATATAAAGAAGTGTCGTTTTTGTATGGTTATATCCGGATGATTTTTATTTAAGTCTAATTTACATTTTAAATAGTTAAACAGCCAAGAAGAGAGCTGCAGCCTCAGCAACCGAGAGCCGAAATCGTCCTAAAACTGGACCGACTATTACACTGCTCGTAAGCCAACGGAGCCAAAACAGCTCCAGAGAACAACAATGTCTCCGCACTAAAGAGAAAGATGGATACACTGGTCGATAATATGGCCAAAACGATGGCCGCAATTACAAATATGATGGCCAATGGGTTGCATAGCATTGACTGACGATGCGTTAATGTAAAACCTGCTTCATTGCAGCATTTCGAAATACCGTATAGCTATCCTGATACTAGCAGACGCTTGAGCGTCGCTTACTGACGGCTCATCGAAGATAAGCATATTAGATTTTAGACTTAACGAAAAAAAAGCGATGTTAAATTTCAAAACAACATTTCCAGAAAACATTCATTGTAAGAATGACTTCCATTAAATGAATCAAAAACCTCTGACTGCTTTTGATGTCAATTGTTGAAGAGTAAACGTTGATAGTGATGCAGGTTTTATGATATTTTCCATTAACCAAAGAAATTGTTGCTAAAAGTCCCATTTTGACCGTTTAATTACATTGTTTGTAGGCATTTTACAAGTGCAGTAATATCATGCCTCTGTTTCGTTCCCTGCTTCGATCATTGGCTCGGTCACAGTTTCGGTCACTGTTATGGTCACTGTTATGGTCACTGTTTGGTAAATGTTTTAGCCACTGTTTTTTCACTGTTATAATCACTATCTCGGTCAATTTTTTGTTCACTGTAGTGGCAACTGTTTAGGTCACTGTTGTTGTCACTGTTATGGTCACCGTTTGGTCACCGCAGCGGTCAATGTTTTGCTCACTGTCCGGTCACTGTTTCGGCCACTGTTCTGGTAACTGTTATTATCACTGTCTCGGTGTCTGTTTTAGTCACTGTTCTGGTCACTGTTATTATTACTGCTTTGGTCGCTGTTTCGCCACTGTTTTTGTGACCTCAAATACACCACCAACACCCATCCGCTCACAACCCACCTGCTGCTATGCCTTTTTTGCATAGACCAATGCTGCTGACTTTGCATAGTCAAAGAAATCTGTCGCAAAGACAATCGGACGTTACCGTCCGTAAATAAGCTTCGCTCTAAAAAGATCTTTTGAGCAAGTAGTCTCTGCAAAACGGTTGGTAAAAGACCGAGACAGAAAAAACAAAAGCAAATGTGTTTCTCTCCTCTCCCAACCGAACACAACCAGAGAGCGCATTTAAAGGTTGCTTCCGTCCCTCTCTGTCAATGTGCCGCACGTAACGTTTTTTTTTCTGACAACTGCAAAGAGAGGACCGGTTGTTGGGAACTCTGCTCACAACCCACAAGCTGCTATCGATTTCTTGCACAGACTTTCTGGCTTTCGACCTTACAAAATACCTAGATCTGGTGCGAAAATAGGTAAATTGGCAAAACTGGTTAGCAGACTCCAGTGTAAGCAGAGACATGATGCAACAATATTAGGTGGTCTCGTCGGCAAAAAGTAGTCCGTTAACAATGCCAACAATAACAACAACATGCGAAAAAAACGAACGCGTCGGCAGCAGAGAGTGCCAGTGCTGGAGAAAATGAGGGAGCGCATGTAATTTGCTGCATACATGAAAGTTGCATGCACGCATGCACTCAGTGAGCTTCACACACAAACGCTGCTGACTTTGCAAAGTCAAAAGCGTAGCCAAAGAAATCTGTCGCAAAGACAATCGTTTTCTGGATTTACCTCCCCAGTCTACCGACCGTAAAAGAGCTTCGCTCTAAAAATGGCCTAGCAACATTTGTGGTGTATGCAATGTAACTGAAACTGCAGAGCATTTAATTTATAACTGCCAAAGACTTGCTGCATTAAGAAGAAAATACAAAATCTATAATTATTTCAGAAACACAAAGGGTCTTTTGCTTTCGAAGGAACCCTTGTATTTCAGAGAGCTAGCTAGATTAATAATTCAGAAGCCGGTTTTGACTTTTGAGTAAAATATTATTAGCGTAAAAGACGAAAGGAAAAAAAAAATAAACCTCGGTTTGAAACCGCTATCAACTGTCAACCTCACATGCCTTGGAGGAGCCGCGCGCCTTGCCAAGAACGCACTCTGTACCTGGTCAATGCGGTTGCCAAACTGTGACCAACAAATCATCACCCACGCGGTGATCAAAGCCAAAAAAAAACGAGAAAGCTAAGCCGCATGTGCCGAAGTTTTTATACCCTTGCAAGTGCTCGCTTAAATATTTTCAAAAAATACTCTTTTTCCCATGTTTTTCAGACCTTGTTTTGTATGGCAGCTATGCCATATAGTTGTCCGATTTTAATTAAACTTGGTAGAACTATAAAAAAAACATAGAAAACCTACGATTGCAAAGTTTGGAGACGTTTCCATTAAAAAGAAAAAAGTCTTTCTCAGTAAAGCTAGTTTTCCGACCGATTGTTCCTATGGGAGCTATGAGATATAGTCATCCGATCCGGTCGGCTCCGACATATTAGTAGTGTCGAGCAAAAAGAAGATTCTGTGCAAAATTTCAGCTCGATAGCTTTAAAACTGAGAGACTAGTTCGCGTAGAAACAGACAGACAGACGGACAGACAGACGGACAAAGCTCAATCGACTCAGCTCGTCACCCTGATCAAGAATCTATATAGTTTATGGGGTCGGAAATGAATATTTCTACACCCAGAAAAATAAATTGCCTTAAACCACCGAAAATAACCTACAAATCATGGCAATTTGGCCTAAAAATGTCGCCAAAGATATCATAACCTTCCTTTAAGGTTGCTAATGACCTTAAGTTTTAAGGCAACCTTTGTACAAGGCAAAAAATTTCCCAAATTTTAGGTGAAATAATCCTCAGATATATGACAATTTATATCCACAAAAATAGGTCATGGCATCCTAAATTTAAGGCCAATTTTGATTTAAAAGCAAGGCAGCAGATGCCTTGGTCTGTGGTAAAATATTGCCTACATTTAAGGTTAATGCTTACCAAATGGAAGGTCATACATTCCTCAAAAATTGGCATTTTATATCCATAAAGCGAGGCTAAGGCATCCTTAAACTTAAGGTCGATATATGCCTAAATCGCAGGCAATAAATGCCTTGGTCTGTGGCGAAAACTGCCTACATTTAAAGTAACATCTGACCAAATATCTCTTCCATCTTGCTATGAAGCGTCTGTATGGAGATAGGTATGTTCAGTGTTTCTTCTTGGCCGAGTACGACTCCGGCTTTTGCAAGACTGTCTGCCATCTCGTTTCCGTCGATGCCCCGGTGGCTGGGAATCCAGTAGATTTGCACCTTTCTGGAGATAATGAGGGAATCTAGCGCTTCCCTGCTCGCCAGGACATTTGTGGAGTTGATGGAGTGTCCTTGCATTGCCTTGATTGCCGCTTGGCTGTCCACGTAGATATTTATTGCCCACTCCTCTGCTTTCTTTATTGCGAAGACTTCCGCCTGGAATATGGTGCAGTGGTTTGGCAGTTTGTATGAGAGCTTTATTTCAGGCTCTGCACAGTATACGGCGGCTCCGACTCCTAGGTCCATCTTTGAGCCGTCTGTAAAGAGGTGCGTTGCTTCTTGGGCCAGTCCTGTACGCCAGTCTTCTGGTCCCAATAGTGCAGATGTGCATATTGGGTTGATCTTTGGGATAATGTAGTCCGTGCTACTATTGATCTCTCTACCAACTATGCTGTGTCCATAGCTTTGTAGCGCCATGGTGCCTGTCGCACATAGACGTTGGGCGGTCTTTTGTGCCAGAAGGCGTGCTTGGATGTCCAGAGGGTTGACACCTAAGATATGTTCTAATGCTTTGGTTGGAGTGGACCTCAGCGCCCCCGTAATACAGACCAGTGCCTGTCGCTGGGTCTTCTCCATCAGCTTTAGGTATGTGGTTTTCTCCGTGGCCTGCCACCATACCAGAATGCCGTGTAGCAGTATCGGTCGTATTACTGAAATGAAAAGCCAGTGCATCAGACTTGGTGATAGGCCCCAAGTGCTACTCAGCATCTTCTGGGATGCATATAGTGCGTTGGTCGCCTTCTTCACTCTTTCTTCCACATTCGCCTTCCATGACAGTTTACTATCGATTACTGCTTAAAGGTATTTAACGTTATTCTTTGGTGTTAGTGTTATACCATTTATCTTTGGTGGAATCCATGGCGGTACCTTGTATCTCTTGGCAAAGAGAATGAGGTCCGTCTTCTCCGCATTAATACTAAGTCCGGCTTCTGTGGTCCATTTTAGTATCTCTTTGAGTGTAGAGTCCATGATTGAGCTGAGAGTCGATGGACATTTTCCGATGATAATTATGCATATGTCGTCGGCATATGCAGTTATCTTGGGTGCTTTCCTGCGAAAGTTTGTTAGCAGTTCGTTAACCATAAGGTTCCATAGAAGGGGTGACAGTACTGCGCCTTGAGGCGTGCCGCCGTGTGCCTCCTTCGTCATAGTTGTGGTACCCCACTCGGCTTGTACTCTTCTGCAGCTCAGCAGGTTGTATATCCACGAGTCCAAAGCCTCATGTATTGATACAGCTCTTAGGCTGCGCATTATCGCCTCCGTGGAGACGTTGTTGAATGCACCAGATATGTCAAGGAATGCTCCCAAGGCATACTCTTTATGGTACATTGCTTTCTCTACTAGGGAGTGTAGCGCTGTTTCCACCGATTTCCCTTTCGTGTATGCGTGTTGGTTGTTCTCCAAGGTCAGGTTCATGCCATCTCTTGTGTGGAGATCAAGTAATTGTTCCATTGTTTTAAGCAGGAATGATGTGAGGCTAATGGGCCTGTAGTCTTTTGGCTGCACGTGACTGCATTTCCCCGCTTTGGGTAGCTAGACTTGTAGCTCGCGAACGAGTCGATCGCCCATCGGATTTTTCCTGGAGTGACTAAGTTGGTTGGGATGTTAGTTTGTTGAGTGTTTAAGTCCTGAAGCGTATCTGGCTCGGTGACTATAGTGCAGCCCGGGAAGTGCGCATCGAGAAGAGCGCATGTAGCTTCCTTGCTGCTTTCTGTCCAGTGACCTTCGTCTGTTTTTAGTTGACTCTGCATAGGTGGCTGCTTTGAAAGCAGCTTCCTGAGTCTGGCTGCTTCCGAGACCTTCTCTATGCTGGAGCAGAAGGTTCTCCATGAGTGTTGCTTTGCCTTCCTTACTTCTTTTTTGAATAAGCGAAGTCTTATCTTGTACTCCTCCCAGATGATCACTTCATCCGCTTGTTTGGCGAGTTTGAAGCATTCCTGGACGTCCTTCCTCTGCTCTTTCAGTTCTGGGGTCCACCAGGGGGGTTTGGTTCTCCTTTTTGTAACTGTGAGCCTACACGAGGTTTTGTATGCTTCGATGAGATTGACAGTGAGCGTCTTCACGGACTTCTCAATATCTTCCACCGAGCAGATGGGCGTTGACGTCGGCAGTTTTGATTCCACTGTCTTAAGGTACTTCACCCAGTCGGTATTCCGGGGGTTTCTATAGACGTTTCTAGTTTGACAATAGTCGAATTGTATCTTGAACTGGATGTACTTGTGGTCGGAGAAGGAGGGTTTATCAAGAACTCTCCATTCTGACGCCTGAGTACTGTTCCCTAAGGTCATGGTTAAGTCTAGGACGTTGGCTGAGGTTGGTCCCACATATGTGGGTACGTCTCCAACGTTTTCTACACTTAGACTGGCCACAACAGTGAGATCGTCCGTGCTGTAATTAGTCATTAAATACGCATAGATGCCTTTTCTTACCAGAATAGCAGTCCTTGTTCTACTTACTGGGGTGGGGTAAAAAATGTTGTAGTTTTGTGACTTTAGTCCGGCGACCTTGCTTCCCGCCGCTATCCAAGGTTCCTGAACTAAAGCCACATCTGCGGGCCCTTCCTCCAAGGTTAGAAGGAGCTCCGCCGAGGCGATCTTGCTCTTATGCAAGTTGACCTGGAGGACCTTCAACTGCATGACTAGTGTCCGCATCCTCCGGTCCCGATGGGTCAGCCTGCAAGGTTGTGTCGCCATCCTCGTCTTCTTCAACAGACTGTACTGCCCCCGTAATATCGAGGCTGCTGGCTTTTTCGACCATCATGTCGATGCCGAGGTCGTTCTCCACCTCTCCAGCCTCCAGTGTGTGCTCATTAGTGTCCTCGGGGTGGCGTTTCTTGAGACGTAGGTGCACGCTACCTACTCCCCATGCCATCACCCCGAATCTTGGGTAGAGCAGATCCTCGGCTTCCTTGTTGATCTGGAGGACCACGTGCTGCCCGTTTTTGTCGGGCTTTGCAACATGCAGCTTCTCCTCTACTTGCTTCCACTGTTCGGGCGTCATCTTGCCGTTAGGGTCGCTTTTGTCGACGATAGCTACGGTGAGATGCTGTTTTGCTACGTCGCTAGCTGATTCCTTGGGCTGACTTGTCTTTTTGGGGAGGGGTTGTACCTGGTTCTGCGGTCTTTGGCGGGGCTTTTTACTGGCAGGGGCCTCCGCCTTCGCTTGCTCAGTTGAGCGCTGCCGCTTGTTGGCCAAACACTCCTCCATTTTGTTGGCGTATTTGGCGGAGGTGGCTTGCATCGCCGGCTTCTCCGCAAAGTGTTTCCGACCCTCCTTAATCTTTTGCTCGGCCCACGCAAGCTTGTTTCTCTCCTCTAGGGTGAGCTCACCGCTTCCGTTCAGTCCGGCCTTGATTTTGAGAGCCGCTTTATACTGGGCTTTCGCTCGCATGCCCTTCTTTGTTCGTGTGGGTTTTTCCTTATTTTTGGAACTAGACCCCGCCCGAACTGGAGATAGCAGCAGCTTTTCTTCCGCCTCCGTATTAGTTGAACCTCCATACGATTCACAGTCCGAGTCTGTATCGACTGCAGTACCGCGCCACATTTTGGTCCTTGTCGTATCGGCAGTAGCTGTACAACTGTCCTGGCCTGCTCCAACCACGACAGAGGTGGTACCGCTGGCGACACGAAGTGGGGATCTCTGCCCACCGTGCCCGCCGGTGGTAGCAGTCACGCCTTCCACCGACGTTTGGGCTGATATCCCAGCCCGAGTTGGGTTCTTTGTGTGTTCCATTATTAATGTACCCATAGTAGTTAATTTTTATTCGTGGGAACCACCCCATAGCATTTTATGCCTGCTGCCAGGCACCTATAACCATGGCTTTGGCTCAGCTCCACCCAACATTGTGCTGTTGTGGTAGTGTTGGCCATCACCTTAGCTGGACACTGCATTTCCTAGGTGTAAGGCGAGCAAGAGACACTATGTATTACCCGCTTTGAGCCGAGGTACATACAGTGCCCATTGCCCAGCCGACACCCTCGTGGAGGGTTCAGTTAGAGGGTTTTTGTCGGCCAATTGGGTTTTACAAAGTATTTACATAAATTTTTTAAATTAGTTTAGGTTTGACAAATCGTTTTTCATTAATGGCGTAATCATGTATTGGAGGATTCAAAATATCATTGATGTTAAAAAATTGAAAGGATCCAAGTTCTTTGATTTCATAAGAAAAAAAATGTTTGCAAAATTTTGTATTCAGTTCCTGGCAGAAAATAAAAACATTTTGATTGTACAGCAACATTTCCTTAATAATAAAAAACCGAACTTTATCTTTGAAAATAATAAATTTATGTTTGTAACAATATCCATACTTTTTTATATATAAGTAGCTTATTGCTGAGGAGAAATCTAGTTCAGGATAGTTTTGATTAAAAAAGTTATAATTTATGGAATGATCAAACCGGCATTTTGTGGTACTAAAAGTGAAATTACTTTTTCTGAAATCTACAATTTTTCTTGCAAAATTAAAGTTGAACTTCACGGCTAAAGAAAGGGGAGCATTTTTTCGACATGATACCATTTTTAAATACCCTTTTAGTTCCCTGTGCTTAGACTCAAATTGGGATGTCCAAAGGTAGCGTAGGTGACCTGACTGTCTTATAATTCTGCCATAGTGGATGAGAAAATGATGCTTTGGCTTTAAAGTAGGGTTGTGAAAATATGTGAAAAATATCGTATCGATGATTATCATTGTTTAAAAATATCATCAGGTTCTTGCCAATATTTATCACCAAAATATATCGATATATCTGATATTTTTGATATTTTTATATTTCAGTATAAAAATCTTAAACCCCCCAAAATAACGTTAACTTTAAATGCATTATAATTTTTTTGTGCTTTTTATTAATTAAAAATAAAAAAAAAAACTTTTTTCCATTAAAGAACAGAGATCTTAAGATTGAATAGCTTAAGTAAGAATACAAGAAAAAACTTAAAAGACTTCATTTCATTTTTTAAACAATGAAAAAGTTAAATTTTCTAGAAAAATTACATATATTGGTAACATGATTTTACCTCCAAAATTATTTACAAAGCACCGAAATTCGCGGAAAGTACACACAGCTGCTGCAGTCGAGTTTCCCGACCACAAAATACCCTGTTCATTTATTTTCATTTATTTGTTTTTGAATTTTTGAAGATGTCATCCTAAATGAAGGCAATACTTTTCTAGTCCTGATCAACAACTGGGGGGCTGCTATTATCAGCTCAACTGTTTCGCTTATAACTCCGGTGTTTTTGGTCCGATCTGATTGTACTTTTCAGAATAGATAGATATTGAGCCTAGCTTGAGCCTAAACCACGAGGCTCTAACTTGAAAATTGTGGATCTGACGGCTTTTTAGGTCTTGGATTTATAGAGGAGGTCTAGGTTTTTTGGGGATAAAAGGGGGACGGGGTGGAATTTTTCAAATCAAACTTCAAATCAACAAACTTGATCTGCGTACAGCATAAATCTACCTTCGTGCAAAAATTTGTGGCTCTATCTCTTATAGTCTCTGAGATCGACGCGTTCATACAGACAGACAGACGGACAGACGGACGGACGGACAGACGGACAGACGGACATGGCTATATCGACTCGGCTGTTAATGCTGATCAAGAATATATATACTTTATGAGGTCGGAAAATTTTCCTTCTCCCTGTTACATACATTCGCACAACTTCATGATCCCCCTTTTCCCATTTTCAATGGGAACAGGGTACAAAAAGGCTTAGTGACGCGCACACACACACACTGTCAAAAAATTGCGCGGGAAAATTCTCCAGACTTTTCTGGCATTACATTATTTATTATTTACAAATACCTTAACACATGTTGAATACGCTTCCGGGTGCTTGTTCCTCAAATGTGACAGGAGATTAGTGGTGTTACCACTTGACTTTATTATTTTTGCACAAAGGCTGCAGGTGGCATTATGTGCGTTTATGTTTTTGTAAATGCTTTTTACCGCGCTCATCTTCTCTGTTTAGGATTTCTAAATGTAGTGTGACCAACCACAACATCAAAAAATATATTTCCAAATAATATCGATATGCGATATATCAGGAAAAAAAAATATTTCGATATAAATATTTATTTTTTTGTAAAAAATATCGATATATTGATATTTTGATATATTATCAACAAGCCTACTTTAAAGTATCTTTAAACAGATGAACATACTGCTTATTATGCTCCCAAATTTGCCTTTCCAGTCTTAAAATATCAGAGTTTCGTAGTCAAATAGCATTAGTAAGTCAATCAGTTTCATTAAGTTTAACAAATCTCCAAACAGGGTCAGTTGGTGGAATCTTATCTCCAACCATAAGAGGGAACGAGTATACGAACGTAAGCATTTCACGGGCTGTCAATTTTATTTTAAAGTTCTGTATATGGTTCACCCTGATAGGTGGTCCCATATTACCAATTTCAGTTTCGCCATATTTAAAATTTTGTTTTCTTAAATTAAGAAATTCTAGATCAAACACTTTTTGAGATATGTAATATTGTATTACATGCGACATATCATACTTTAATATGCCCTCAAATATGTCATGCAGAAGGTCTACAGAATAGTTTTGAATGACAGAAAATTGATTAACTCTGTTAAATATTGAGTATTCACGAATGCCATTGGACTGATTTTTGCTGTCTTGTACGTAGTCATCTTCGGATCTAAGAAAGCTGAGATTCTCAAAATCACATTTAACAGTGTCATCTTTTGACATTCTGCAAAAACGGCAAAAGTGAGTGCTGCTGAATGACTTTGAAAATCCAAGAACATGGTTCAACGCTAGATTATCACCAACTATAAGACCTAAGGTGAAGTGAATTTTTCGAATTCCTTGGTTTGTCTTAATTTCAATGCCATTTATATCTAAATCATTCAAACATTCAATTAATTAATAAAAGGATCGATCATTCCCCAAAGTTTTATCCGTTACTGATTGAAATATAGCAGCAATAAACACCTCGTTGTAGCCGAGTGGCGCTGACGGCAGTGAATGTAAGAAGCGAGCAGTGGCGAAGTATGGGGGCCTAACGGATTATTTACCTCGAAATCATCGAAGTATAGAAATAGTGAAATATGTAACATATTATCGCCTGTATTAATCTTTTTACTTTTCCACATTACACCGTTCACAAAATTATGTAATGTATCTTTTGCCAATATATTTTTAAAATGAGATTCAAAATCTTCATAAACTCCTGGTAACTCAAAGAACTTTCTCAAATAAAATTTAAGTGGAAACAAAACCATTTTGTTTTCCTTTGCACCTAATGTTATTTGGCTTAGAGATCTTTTAGAACAAATTGTATTATCTAAGGTAATTGTAGTTGGCGATTGCCATAAGTCAATAAAAGAAAGTGCTTTGATAAACTTGTGTTTCGACCCACATTGCTTAAAAGGATTACTACAAAAGTTGATTAATTCTTCCAATTCAGCAGCATTTTCATTCGACTTTCCCAACCTATTTAGAATATTTTGTAATTTATATTTAATTGGCAAAGCGATATTTTCCCTTATTTTTTGTTGTATTATCAATGACTTGTTTCTAGGAAAACTTATCTCTCCATAAAACTGAAGTAACATTTTAACTGAAGACTGTTCATAATTTGAAAAGTTGTTTAATTCATTTGGCAGGCAAAGGCACCATTTCTTTGGATGGGATATCATTTGTACGTAAGTTACTGTTTTCAAGATTGAAATTAAATAAGGAGCTACTACTCTGTGGATCCAGGTCTACACTGAATTCTTGAATATTTCGTACACTTTTGCTTTGCTTATTTCGCATGTGTTTTGCTAAGTTTTTTAAGCAAGAAAAACTCTGGTCACAATTAGTAAAACCACAACGAAAACTAGTCAGCTCATATGACTGATTTTTTTTCGAGTGTGAAAAAAAATCTTGTAAGTTATTGAAAAAAACGTTGCATACCTTACATTTTATGTTCATTTTGAGACTTAAGATTTTTTTCAATATTTAAAGACTATTGCAAAAAACTTCTGTTTGCATATGATGTTTATATCATTAATTACAGACAAAATTGAAGAGTTGCATTAGCGATCAGAAGTTTTCAAGCCGTAGAAATACTTTTCGATAAAAATCCACACTAATTTGGATGCTGTTGGGTAATTCAAATCAAGGACGTGAAAAATCTTAAAGCACGAGTCAACTGCACTCATGATATTATTGAATTTATAAAAGATGTCCGCATAGTACACAAAAAATTCGCTGGATTCAAGAATAGAAGGACCGACACCACAAATAATTGGCTGCAATGTTTCCTTATTCTTATTAAAGCATTAATTCTAGCCTTAATTGCAGTTCATAGTTCGCCATGTGAAGAATAGAATGCGTAAAAGCTGTCTCTTGTATCTGCAATGGTTATTTTTAATACCAATTTCTTATTGTTTTCCTGAAGAACAGATCGTCGCGCTGTAGGCACCAAAATTGCATGGAGAATTGAAAGTATCGCGATATCCTTTTCACCTGAAATTATTGGGAAAACACAATTATTAATGTACACGGGTTTTAGCATAATTTTCAAATTTAGATGTTTCTTTATATGTAAGTAAAATTACCTTCAGAGCTGCAATTATCTTTTAACTTTTTAAGAAGTTGTAAGCTATAAGCTTCTTTCACTCTGCTTTCCGCTAAAGCAACGAATTTGTCCTTTAAAATATTCCATTTGCTTTCCAAATCGACGTTATTAGGAAATGTGCGTTAAAAATCAAGATTTATCTGTTAAATGATAAAAGTCACATTATTTAGATATATTTCACATTAATAATATGAACGAGAGCGTAAGTTAAAGTCGGCCCTGCCCGACTTCGAAATACCCGTTACTCAGCTCAGCTAGGATAAGTATGCAAAATTTTTTTAACTCGGCCATTTATTATCCGATCCTTTTGAAAATTTGTGAGATTGTAGATATTGGCCACATAGACTACACTGCAAAATCAGAGCTCGATATATTAAAAATTGTGGGAGTTATTTAATATTTTTTATTGCGGGGGCGGGAGGGGGCGTGGCCAAATTTTGAAACAAACTTGATCTGTCTACAGACAATACTAGCTTACGTATAAAATTTGGTTGCTCTAGCTCTTCTAGTCTCTGAGATCTAGGTGTTCATACAGACGGACGGACGGACGGACGGACGGACGGACAGACGGACATGGCTATATCGACTCGGCTGTTGATGCTGATGAAGAATATATATACTTTATGATATCGGAGATGCTTCCTTCTGCCTGTTACATACATTTGCACGACTTTAGTATACCCTTTTTACTCTACGAGTAACGGGTATAAATATTACCAGTTCATGTCCAAAGCTTTGTTTGAGTATCGGCCATTCAAGTTGATGACCGGTAGTTGCGATGGAATCTTTGCGGCCACTGTAGGTATTTTGCCAGTGATCTAGGCTTTCTTCGAAATAACCAATGTTGCATTTTAAAATGAACTTGGAAAGTCCAACTTCACTGTTGGTTGAATCTGGAAGATGAAATTTGTGTCAGCTATTTTAGAATACTTAAAATATTGTTATTTACCTTCATTGGATGGCTCACAGTTTTCGTTTTCGTCTGTGGAGCATAGCAATAAACTTCGATGCTTTCCCACAGTGTTTCGAAATCTGTTATAAAGCAATCCTCCCGGCCGTTTATTTTTTATGGGAAAATAGTAAGTTTCCTAAAATAAGTTATAAAGAAAGAACATATTATAGATAAATACAATATATAACAACTAGGACTAGATTTCTGACCAATGGTGCCTATGGCAGCTATTCGATATAGTCCTGCCTGTTCAGACAAACATTCAGCCTATATAAACTCAGGGATCTGAAGACATTAAACAATACATTTCCAAAACAAAAGTTAATTTTATTTATTGATATAATGACTTTGTGCATATTTGATGACTCCATGTTAGTTTTAGTTAAGATATTTTTCAAATTGACGGACGGATGCACTCTTCATAGAAACCAATGAACGGACGAAAAGACAGACGGACATGGCGAACTCAGCTCGTCATGTTGGTCAAGAATAAATTTACTTTAAGGGCCGATTCCATCTTCTTGAAAGCTGCTATGTGTCAAATAAACTTATAATTTACTATGTTATTTGTTAGCTTATGTGACAGATAGACTTAAGTAAAAGATGTGAAATCGGCCCTAAATGTTTCAGCACTACGATGACTAAGAAATCATTAAGGAAATAAATTTTACATTAATTTCTTTGGAAATAGTTCAACTATTTCAAGTGCCGTTACTTGAAACTTATTTGGTTTCCATTCGATGGCGTTAGTAACCAAGTGATCGCAAATGATTTCGCAAATACGTTTGCGATGCTTTTGTTCCAAGCACCCATAAACCCGATGATGGGCTTGGATCGATTTAAACAGCCCAGATTGCTTTTATATGGCCGCTGCTGAGGCCTGGCAAAATTGTATGTTAGGAATTACTTAGTATATATTAATTTACGCATGTATACTTGCCTTGGACTGGATTGGTTTGGAGTCAATCTCCCCTTCTTCATAATCACCTTTCTGAAAATGACATTTTTGTAAAGCAGAAAAATACAGGAAAGTTAACTTCGGCTTCTCCGAATTTAAAATACCCTTGCAGTTCGTATAAATTGTATGAATAATGGGTTTAAATGAGTATCATTCAAAAAGTTCATTCTCTTGGTCTCTTGATCATTTGGCTGATCAGTTTATTGTATGGCAGCTATATGATGTACTCATCCGATTTTGATAAAATAAGGCAAAATTATGCTGAAGCAGAAAATATTAATAAATGGCAAGTTTAAAGAAGCCAAAAATGTAAACCAAATTGATTATCTTACTAAAACTAGTTTTTCGACCGATCGTTCCTATGGCAGCTATATGCTATAGTCATCCGATCCGGCCGGTTCCGACAAATGTGCAGCGTATTTGTACCAGAAGACTTCGTGCAAAGTTTGGTCGCGATAGCTTTAAAACTGACGGAGGAGATAGCATAGAAACAGACGGACGGACGGACAAAAGGAACAAGGCTAAATCAACTAAGCTCGTCATGCTGATCAAGAATATATATACTTCATGTGGTCGGAAAAGCTTCCTTCTATGCGTTACAAACATCTGGACAATTTTAATATGCCCTCTGCAAGGGTATAAAAATACAAAAAACGAGAAAGCAAAGCTAACTTCGTTTGTGCCGAAGTTTTAATACACTTGAAACTGATCATTCCTTTGGCAGCTACAAGAAGTAACTATCCGATCCGCTCGGTGCAGACGTATAGACACGGGCAGACGGACAAAGCTCATTCAACTCAGCTCAGGGTGCAAAAACAAACACGGTGTAAAAATGAGCGTGTTCGCCCTTGTTCGCACACACTAGAGCAGCGGCCGGCAAAAAACACAATCACATTCAACAGTAGGCTGTCTCTCTCTGACACTCAGTACAAATCCTTTTTCACTTTGCTGTATGTGAAGCAGCGCTTTGAGAATTTTCCCACGCCCAGTAGACGTGCCTGCCACTGCACTAGTGTTAACTTATGAATATTGACTTGGACCAACTTTTATCCACTCCACTTACAGATTTATTTAAATTTTTAAGCTTGTGCTCAAAAATTATTCGCACGCCGAACAAATTTTTGGGCACAATTACGTTGAGATGCTCCGGTGTAATTAAACGTACGCTTTCTTCGTCAATTCCGTGCTCTGCAAAAATTTAGTAAAACAGTTCTCATCTGATGGATTACCTTGAAAGCAATTTATCAGCTTCTCGCACTTCAGTTCTGTGAGAAAGTTCTCCATATCTAAAATGTATTTGCAATAATTTGTTACAATTACATTCTTTTTTTCTTACTTCTCTAACAACAAACAAGCGAGATCGAACTCACACACACATACATGTGCATGTGTGCAAATGTACATTGCACATTGTCTTTTACGTGAGTGGGGCCCGTTCACTGTTTTATTTGTTAGAAATAATTTAATTTCTTTAAAACTTACCAATATTTGCTGCTAGCAACGGCAATTAATTAAAATTTTCTTCTTTTTTTGTTGAATTATCAATCGGCACGCTCGCGAACTTGCAAAAAACTGTGTGTGTGCGAAGTGAAGCCAACAGTTCCGATAAAGTTCAGATTTGTATCGAGCCGCCGATTGTACAAAGCAGCACTGTACTATGTGGCAAATTTAAACTTCAACTGTCATAGCAAAGGCTTAGGAAAAGTGACCTTATATTTAGGTGACATATTTCCTTAAAAAAACTGTCTGAAAATTTATCTTTAAGGTCACATATTGGCCATTTAGGTAAAAAATTGCCTTGAAAGTTAAATAAAAGGCAATTTTTCTTTTTAGGAACTGCTTAACCTTAATTCTAGGCTTCTCTTTTTTTTAAGTGTAGTTGAAAACTTAAGTTTTAAGCATCCTTTGGTTTCCCGACTCTTTACCCGCGGTCTCCCCCATTCTCAGCGTTTTATTTTACGGCTATTTTTTTGCAGAAGAAGTTAGGTTATGCAACGATGCTGACCCATGGCGAATAATTAACAAATTTTTTTTGTTGACTTTTGCCCGATGCCAATTTTTTTAAATTCTATTGAGCAGCCAGGGATTTCGATTAGCCCGACATTTTATATCGCACTAAGGCCCTAATTTCTCAAAGTCCGGTTGGTCAACTTGACAGGTGGTTTAACCGAATTTGAGTGTCTCATGATGAATGTGGCGTAACCGAAGTCAACTTTAACCGCGGAGCTCAGCCCCGATGAAACTATCGATATTTTTATCGATATACAAACAGCTGGCCGCACACTTGCTTTGTTTATTGTATTATTTGCTGCCACACAAAATGTTTATAAACAAACGAATTTTTCAACTCCACCAAATGGAAATGCAATTCGAAGATGCAGAACATCGCATTTTAGTCAACTTTTACGCAAAACAATAACCAACAACAACCAATCGCATTAAAAAACAAACAAACCAAACCGAGTCAGGTGTGTACTCGTTCGTTTAGTCAAACAGTATGGTCCCACTGAAACAGCGATAGGCATTTATCGATATCAGGCGAAACTGCTGCTGAGAAAAGCAAATGGCTTAACCGCTCGTCATCTTGACGAACAAATCTGACCGGTGGTTGGCTAACCGGAACCTTTGAGAAATCGGGCCTAAGTCGATTAATTGTCATCTACTAGACAAATCAATTGGTTTGTGGAAAACAACATTTTCCCAAGCCAAGTTTGCGATTGTGAACACCAAGACACATTCAATGCAAACTTTCGAAGTTCGGACAAATTAACTTGCAAATTAATTTGGCATGTGTATGAACACTAAAACCCTTGTTACACTAGGAGTGCGATATGCGTTAATAGCCAAAATTCAGCTTTTTTTGTATGAGAAAAAATACGATTTTTAGCTATTAACGCATAGCGCACCCCTAGTGTAATTAGCCAATAAGACAAATTCGGACAAAAATCAGACAAACTCAGCCATGACAGTTTGTAGAAACTAATTTTCCCGTGTGAATTCACACTGGGCTACATCCCACATCCATCATCCATTGGATGGATGTGCCTTAACATTTTGCCGTGCCGAAATTTTCTCATCCACTTCAACATCCCCGGTGGATGTTTCTATCTGACACTGTCCGATTACATTTTCAGCCGATAAATTTCATGTGCAACACTAAGAATTTACTGTGAAAAAATGAAAATTCACTATGAAAATGTAAACAATGTTTGAAAAAAACGAGAGCGTAAGTTAAAGTCGGCCCTTCCCGACTCAGTTCAATTAGTGTTTAATAACCTCATGCGGCTCGGATAAGTATGCAACATTTTTTAACTCGGCCATTTATTATCCGATCCTTTTGAAAATTGTGAGATTGTAGATATTGGCCACATAGACTACACTGCAAAATCTGAGCTCGATATCTTAAAAATTGTGGGAGTTATTCAACATTTTTTATTGCGGGGGCCGGAGGGGGCGTGGCCAAAATTTGAAACAAACTTGATCTGCCTACAGACAATACTAGCTTACATCTAAAATTTGGTTGCTCTAGCTCTTCTAGTCTCTGAGATCTAGGTGTTCACACAGACGGACGGACGGACAGACGGACATGGCTATATCGATATACTATGATATCGGAGATGCTTCCTTCTCCCTGTTACATACATTTGCACGACTTTAGTACACCCTTTTGACTCTACGAGTAACGGGTATAAAAAATGTCGGAGCCAGCAGGTACAAGTAGGTTTGCTAAATACATTCATTTTTATCTGGATAATTTTCTAAGCTTTATTCCTCGAAAGCCGGTAAAAAAGCTACCATCACAACCGCGAGCAGAGTGAAATGGTCTCCGCAGATGGAGACCCTGCTCATCGACCTGTGGCAAGAAAATATTGGGGACTTGCGAGGAGCCCGCAAGAACTCCCATGTGTACATGGAGTTGGCGCAGTCCATGAAGCACGGCTGGATGGACGTTGCGTGGACAGATGTCCGAACAAAGGTGGACAACCTGACCAAAAAGTACATGCAAATTTTTTACATGGCTTCAAACAAATTGTATATGTTCACTTGTTAATTAATATATTTTGCAGAATAGGAAAAAACGAGAGCGTATGTTGAAGTCGGCCCTGCCCGACTTCGAAATACCCGTTACTCAGCTCAGCTCGGATAAGTATGCAACATTTTTTTAACTCGGCCATTTATTATCCGATTCTTTTGAAAATTTGTGAGATTGTAGATATTGGCAACATAGACTACACTGCAAAATCTGAGCTCGATATCTTAAAAATTGTGTTATTCAATATTTATTATTGCGGGGGGCGGGAGGGGGCGTGGCCAAAATTTGAAACAAACTTGATCTGCCTACAGACAATACTAGCTTACGTATAAAATTTGGTTGCTCTAGCTCTTCTAGTCTCTGAGATCTAGGTGTTCATACAGACGGACGGACGGACGGACAGACGGACATGGCTATATCGACTCGGCTGTTGATGCTGATGAAGAATATATATACTTTATGATATCGGAGATGCTTCCTTCTGCCTGTTACATACATTTGCACGACTTTAGTATACCCTTTTTACTCTACGAGTAACGGGTATAATAAAGGAGGTCCAAGCGGAGGGGCTCCATCGAACTGGCAACACTACGAAAAGCTTCACAAGTTCTTGGGGTGTTTTCGCATCCATAATACGGAGGAAAGCCATGTATGATAGTTAGTATAATAGAATATTTGAATTGTTTCCAATGAATTAATATCATGCGTCATTTGCAGATGTGGACGAATATTTTGAAGAAATTATCGAGATGGACCCTAACTGCATTTTGTCCACGATGACAACCACCAGTGCTCCTCCGGCAAAACGCAGCAAGCCGAATTATCAAGCCGAGCTTGTGGAGATAGCTCGCGAAAGGCTTGAGGTGCAAAGACAGCAGCAAACACCGCAGGAGGAACACCAGAAATCACAACGACAGATCCTGCAGCAAATAGCAAACGGCCAAGCCTCGTTTCAGTCAGAATTGCTGCAGTTCTTGCAAGAGTCCAGAGACTAAACATATAAACGATGTATAGTTTTAAAGACATTTAGCTGAAAATTAAATGAGTTAAAAATACTATAACATTTTAATTTTATGTTTTTATTTGCTTCTGTCAACACAACAATTTGCAATAGCAGATCTGATATGCTCTGTGGACGGACTAAAATCTGCAGAAGTATTGCTCTCATATGGTTGTTCCCGGACCTCACTTGAAGCGATCTTCCAATTTTCATTAATCTGGCTGTTGTGATTATTCAACATGTTGTGCAATATGCTGCAAGCCATGATAATGGCGCTATTATTTTTTACATGGCTATCTAGACCTTTGCCAATTCGCCGAAATCGGGCTTTCAAGTGGCCAAACGTATTTTCGACGACTCGCCTAGCTTTAGAAAAATTATAGTTGAACGTCCGTTGTTCCATTGATGCAGTTGTCAAATATGGATAAGGCATCATGAGCTTTCGTGAAAATCGAAAAGCAGAGTCCCCGATAAGCAACGGTGAAGAATCTATCTTTTTTCCAAGACTCGATTTCTGGTAAATAGAGGAGTCATTGCATCTACCTGGGGAGCCTATGTTAACATAGATAAATCTGTATCTAAAAGTGGAGTTAAATGAAAAGTCAACTTAACGAATACATATGCGGATTGGAATGTCTTACCGTAAATCCATAAGGGCAAATAACATCGTAGAGTACCACCCCTTATAATTGTGATGGTCAATTGCCTCAGCTGCTGGAGGTTTTATTTCAATATGGCATCCATCTAAATGAAAAATGAATGAGTTTAATCGTTTTCTCAAGGTTATACAATACAATTGTATATTATTTACTAACCTATTGCACCTAGACACTGAGGAAACCCAATATCTTCGAAGCCTTGGACACACTCATCGATTTTCTCGGCTGTAAGGTAGTTGGGTGACATGTACTCCTCTGCGAACTCAGCAATGAGCGCCCTACAAAATTCATGCAGTATATTGCAAGCACTATTGGGTGCAACTCCGAACAGCCTAGCTACTGATCGATGCTCAGAGGAAGAGCCCAGGGTATATAGAGCATATATAGAGTTATATAGAGTTTTTCCAGCGGAATTGCATTACAAAAATTCGTATCCTTTTTCCTTATCATCTCAAGCCGATTTACCAACAAGGAAGAGGTCGACTGCTCCATCCTAAAACTTTCCTTGAAAAACTCCTCGTTGCTTTCTGGTATATCCTTCTCCCAAAAATTCCCGAATCGCTTCTAAAAACAAATATGATTATAATTAAAACGATCGCACGATTTTAGTGGCACTTACAAACATCCATACGCTTCTTGGCTGGTGTGAACTAAAACTATAAAGCCATGCAAACATTTCTTCTTCGTTGAACTCTTCAATTGGCTCATTTGAATCCAGCGCTACCATGAGTTTTTGCAACAATTGGTGTTGTTGCGCCACAGATAAAACAATTGCCAATTTATTAATTATTGCTTACAATATGTTCCCCTTTTTATACCCGTTACTCGTAGAGTAAAAAGGGTATACTAAAGTCGTGCAAATGTATGTAACAGGCAGAAGGAAGCATCTCCGATATCATAAAGTATCCTTCTTGGTATGGATAAAGCTGTTTCTCGTATAATACGGGCAATAAATCTAATCCAAAACCTCATTTTGGTGACTATGATGTTGATGGTGCAACGTCGTCAGCATTGATTAACAGGTACCTGAGAGCAATCGATATACACTCTATAATCTACATTCCACTCGTGTTGATGAGGGTTATGGATTAAACACAGATGCTTTATTACAACTTAAAAAGAATGGAATTGATTTATGCATCTCGTTGATTGTGGTACGCTTGCATATCAACCAATAGAAGATGCAAAGGCTTTTGGTCTTGATATTATAGTTGTTGACCATCACCTTGGTACGGAAACATCACCCAAGCGCCGTAGCAGTTGTGAATCCAAACCGCCTTGATGAGAGCTCTCCTTATAATAACCTAGCAGCAGTTGGAGTGTCATTTCTGCTCATCTGTTGCTCTTAATAAAAGCCTACGTGAGCAAGGATTTTTTACCAACAAAAAATCTCACCATTTTATTGATCTTTATTTGGTTGCCCTGGGAACTGTTGTTATGTTATGCAGATCACAGGCCTCAATAGAGCACTTGTCTCACAAGGATTAAAAGTTATGTCAAACAAACAAAAAACGTTGGCTTGCGTGTTTTATTTGATGCTTTGGGAATCCTTGAAAACGGAGTGTTTCTTGATTAGGGTTTAGTATTGGGCTATGTATAAATGCTGGAGGAAGAATTGGAGAAGCATTGCTTGGTGCAAGGTTGCTTTCCACCGATGATGATGAAGAGGCACATTCAATCGCGCTAAAATTAAAAGATCGGAGTAATGCAAGAAAAGTGTTAGAAAATGAGGCTCTCTTGGAAGCTACAGCACAAGCGGTAAAGTCTGCCCAATCAGGTGCGAATTTTATAATGATAAGTGGCAATTGGCACCAGGTAATAATTGGTATAATTGCATCAGAGGTAAAATTAGTAGTTTCACTTGCCAACAGTAGTGATATCTTTAAATAATGGAATAGGAAAAGTAGAAAAGTAGAAAGCTGTAGATCAATTTTGGGAGTTGATATCGGTGCTGCAGTCCTTTCCGCAAAGTTTATAAATTTGATTATTGGAAGGCGGTGGCCATAGTATGGCGGCAGGATTTTCAATTAAAGAAGACAAAATAAATGATTTGCATGATTTTTTTACTTAAAGATTTTCAAACTTGATAAATGAGAAAACTTTAACAGCTGATACAGAATAGTAACTGCTAAAGCAATAAATTTGTCTTCTTATGGAATCAATTGCAACGCTTGGGACCATTTGGAGTTGGAAATCCTGAACCAAGGTTTATTATCCAAGGAGCAAAGATAACAAAGCTGGAAGTTATAGGAGTTGACCATATAAAATGTTTTATTGCTGATGATAATGTTATGGTAAGAACTATTGCATTTCGTTCTGCAAATACTCATCTTGGCTCTGCTATCATGCAGGGTAATGTTAAAGCTATTTTGGGTAAAATCTCTATGAATTAATGGCAATGGCAATGAATTTATATAATTTTTGAGAGAAGATGTATTGACCATTAGTTGAGTGTATCTGTTCAGCAGAGTGGCAAAATAGGTAGACAAGATAAACCAAAAAATCAAGAAGAAGTGAGTGTGCACTTGTCCGTAAAGACTTTCTTTTATTTCTCCCATTTCTTCGATCATTCTCTTCACTTTCAGCTAATAAGTGATTTTCTATTTCACCTTCCAAACTTGCCTCCAGCAGCTTTTTTATAAGTGGTGTAAATGCTCCATCCCTTCCTGTTAATGGTCTGCCTTCCCTTATTGATGACAGGTACCTGCTTCCAGTTCTTTGTAATCTACCAAACCGGTAGTTCTGTTTACTACTTTCTTACTCATTGTCAAACCTCCATTTTTTTATATCAATTTATTACTTTTTTTTCGGTTTGACACACTTT